>JAWNNP010003051.1:0-54118 GCA_035044805.1 Leucophenga maculata
TAAGAATTTTTCCGCTGATCTGGTCTTCTTCTGAAATGTGGTTTAAGTATGATGCGTAAACTGTTCCCTTGACATAGTTTAAGTTGTTGTGGTACGAGCACTTTATTTTGCAGGAGGTTGTCCGTTGCTATAAACTTTTCTGCTGTGTCTCTATCCTCTACTAATGCAAGTAAGCTACCATCGCGCAGTTCAGAGATGGAGATTACCTTTTTGGAAATAAGGTTTATTGCTCGGTGGACTGCAAAGCATGAGTAGTAGGAAAGAGGCTTCTCTCCTTCAAGTGCTGCTATTGCAATGTATTTCGGATTTTGTTTTTTAATAGCTGGGAGTTCCGGGAAGGTTTCCTGTGTGGCTATCGCTAAGCAACGCAAAACGATTAGCCCCTGGTTTTGGTGGCCCAGGGGGCATTATGAAGAGATTAGGTGAAACTATCATATGTTCGGTTTTAATACGCGAAAGTAGTGAAAGAAAAAGAACTGATAAGCAGATAATTGCAAGAACACTAAAAAAAGTCGAGACGAGACGCTTTAAACAGAGAACCGTTCAGTGGGAGTATTAGTCGAAGACTGATGTAATGTACTATTAATAGGTATTGCAGGTAAAATGATTTAACAATTGATAATTGAATTTAATGTATAAAAAATGTGTACATATGTAAGAGCTCACGCTAGCCACAACCGCACTGATAGGATGTTTAGTGAGAACTGCGTGATCAAATCAAGATGTTGCCGTAACGAAGTATGTATAAATCAACCCAACTAAGACCACAATGATATAAGGTTTTCTGACTGAACAATGTTGACTCAAACGGCAATTATGTAAAATTGGTATCGAAAGTGGCAACTCTATACATTGTGTTTGAAACACATATAGGATTGCACAAGTTTGGCCCCAAAGATTGTTCGTGGCCCTCTTTAAAGCGTACGGGCAGCCCTAAAGTGCTGTATGTAGATATTACGGTCATAACACATTAGATCTGCAATGTTAAAAAGTACTGAGGTAATTGATAATAATTGGGTAAAATATATAGCAAGTTTTTGGCAATATCTCAAAAACAAGTCAATTTAAAAAATATAAATATTTTTGGATTAAGCCATCCAAAAATACCCTACAAAACTACCATCGTTCTTTATGGCTGAACTAAGCTAATAAAAAATCATTATCTGGGTGAAAGCACCAAGAGATTCTGTCTTGTAATGAATGTTAATACTTGGTATTTTCTTTGGTATTTTCTAATTTCTTCACGGAAATATGAAAGTTTGATTAGACGATTTCATATCTAGAATGACATGTTAATAAAACAAAACATGATAATAACACTTAATTTTTACCACTTTAAAATTAGATTTTATGAATCTTTGAAAGAGTATAAATTTAGAATCTGATTCAGTTTATACTTTTTTCGACATATAACGGGTCCGCAATCTAACGTTTTTTTTTTTAACTACCAGTTATTCCAAGCCTGGCAACACTTAGCTCATGACAGATTTGACAGAAAGTTAGTATTATTATTCACTGAACGAATATGGTTGTATATACGCACGAAACGCTGGGGAATACTGCGTCATTACATTTTCTGATTTTGTGAAAAAAAATCATCTTTTCAGATGAAGCTCATTTTCACAGCCAATTGAAGATCGAATTATCACTCGAAATTCTGATGTCGTTTGGTCAGCAAGGACCTGCGATTTGACAACGTTGGACTATAAAACCAAGAAACCAGAGACAATTGAAGCTTTGAAGAACAACATTCGCGATACCATAGCCGAGATAGGGCTGCACACAGTCGAAAATGTACTAAAAAATTTGACCGGCCGTATTGGGTACTGCATAGCTAGCCGTGGCAGCCATATGAATCATGTTGCACTGTTAACCGGAAGGATTGTGCTTTCAAATAAAAAAAAACAGTTTGAAAAAATCTCTTGTAGTTTTCATTTTATAGCATTTAAAAAAAAAATATTGGCGGACCCAATATAGTACGTTTATTCATTTTTTTTTTCTACTTTTTTCTTATTTATTGAATCTCCTTTTCTTAGAACTAACAATAATTAACAATAAATTCTTAAATCTAAACTTATAATATGTACTAGCCATCCAGATGGAGGCTAATAATTTACAGCGGCTCTAAGAATTTAACACTGAGCTTGGGAGGTCATTTCTCCTGAGTCGCGTTGTGTTATTTTGTTGAGTGAGAGCTCTTGCGAGCGGGTTTGGGTGATATTCGAGTTTTTGAGAATAGTTTCGCTTGGTTCGACCTATTTCAGACTGCACAGTTGGGATATTCAGATCTCTGTGAATACAATCGTTTCGAATGTACTATGGTGCACCAGTTATTGTTTTAAGAATTTTAGATTGAGCTCTTTGAATTATAACCACATTGCTGGCGCTTGCATTGCCCCATAGCTGGGATCCGTATGTCCAAATAGGCTTTATTACTGTGTTATAAAGCAACACCTTGTAATCAGATTTAAGGGTGATCGTGAATTAATAAGCCAGTGTAGGGAGTTGGCCTTCAGCTTAATTTGTGTTTTCTTCGCTTCAATGTGCTTACGGTATGTGAGTCGTTTTTCGAGATGGATACCGAGATGCATGACCTCATCTCAGCCACTCTTCGAGATGGGTGAGGTGATCTGCAAGTCGATTTGTTGCTTGTATTGGGCATCGGGACCTGCTTAATATTGCAGTATCATCAGCATCAACGTTTATTCATGAAAACATTTAATGAAAAGTAAAAAAAAAAGTGAATATAAACGCCTATTCGTGAAATGTAGTTTATCATGAAAACATTATGTGAGTAAAGCTAAGTTTACACAGTGCCAGTTATCTGGCAGTAATAACTATTTTCGTAGAATTTGCTATCACTTTTAGTTAAAATTTGTACATACTTGAAACTATTTTCAATGCATTACGATGAGAGTGTCGAATATATACTACCGTCTGAACTGTGCTTTAGTTTCTATTTCATGTATTTCTTCTATTGTTGCTACCTTTTTGATGTAGTGTGGCAAATGTGAATTGTATGACATTATCTTGGCGCCAAATTTGAATTTGAGCTGATTTTGTTTTGTTTTCAGTTTCGAAGAGCGGCAACATTATTCTACATTATATAATAGTATTTTATATTCAATTATGAATTAATTTGAACATTTTTGTTTTTTATTTTTACTGATATATGTTGCCACCTTGTGTAACAGAGGAAACTTTGGGTTTGGGTTCAATTGATATTGTGAATTCATGAAATAGGCAATTTCATGAAATGTGTCTTGTAAACGCAATAATAGTGTAAATAGGGTTTTAATTTTGACGCGAAGTTTGTAACACCTAAAAGAAGGCGTGAAAGACAATGTTAAAAATATATTTTGTCGATCAATTCAGTTTTTATTTAACCCTACTAAAAATTGGTGTGCACACTCTCTGGAGTCGGAATTCGTTCATGATGCTTAAATCGGTTTTTTTTTTAAGTCAATATAAACTAGAAATGCACGTAGATAGCATAAATGGATATACATTTAACTTTTAAATAAATCAGCGTGGCACGTACACCATAGATGGATTTTTAAAGTAAACCCATTTATATTTGGTGAGCTGACCATTGAAAACATGAAATGAAATATTTTGTAGGGTGTAAAAAAAGTGTTAAAACTTTGTTGTTACCCAAGTAATTGTTATTTCTCGATTATAAATGAAGATATGAAAAACCTGTTGCAATAAAATTAGAATATGTCTGAAAATCAAACGCCTATAGAATTGATATGACTTGGAGAATTATGTAGTCATTACTTAGGTTAACTTACCTTATCAGCTGCTTCGTTAAATATGGGCGCTAACATATTGCTAAAGCGGCACCACTCGGCATAAAAATTTAGAAGTACTAACTCATTTGACGCTGAAATAAAATATGAATATAAAAAAGAAACAGTTAGAATTAACTTTGTCATATGAGTGTTTATTGTTAAATAAAATAAGCGTAACAACTGCATTTGAATGACAAAACAGAAAGTTGTGAAGATTGTGGAATAAATCGAGCGTCATGAAATTGTAAAAGCACTGAAGCAAAAGACTAAGCTCATAAGCTCTTGTCGTCTTGCATTTGTAGATGGTTTCAATGTTGTCACATAAGACGGAGACAGCGAACGTCTGAAATTCATCGGATTTTTATTACTCTTTTGTGTTGATCTATTTGGTGATTTCAATATACACCATGAGATTAGGTTCTCGGACTTGGTAAATTATCCACACTAAATATTTTATTTATTTACATTATGTTCCGATGTAATTGCAAATTACAAGAATAAAGGATTTAAGCTATAGCTACTTGGACTTAAGTTTTAATTATGTGATTAACTACACGTGTTGTATGTGCAAAAGAAAAAATACAAAGAACTCCAAATTAATATACGTGGATGACATTTAAGTGGTTATTACAATGGTGGAACGATAACTTGTATGAATTATGTGAGATGATTTTTAAAATTGTGTGACTTTTTAAATGGTTTCTGATGTAAATTGGTTGTTAAGGGGGACAAAGAGATTTCTATCGGTTTGGAAATGTGGACGGTTTTCGAAAATGCACTGATGTTGAAGTGTTGGCGGTGTTTTGCTGTTTTACCATCATATTCATTACCAGCAATGCTGCAGTGATCAGGAGCTCAGATCATTGTTATGGTCTGCCTGATTTTAGAAGAGTAGTATGAATTACTAAAACGCTTGGCAATGGAAATGAACGAAGAAAGTGCATCAGAAACCGCCATTTACGGTTGAAAGCTGTAATTTTTTATCTATTTAAACAGCAAAACAATTTATTATTTCGACTGAGAAAATATTAATGTGTAGGAAATGATTGCTTTAATTTGACACTTTTTCTGATAGACTATTGGAGGGGTGGTTGATTTTGGTAGAGTGCAAGTTCTTACCTAATAACGATGAGATTTCAGTCCAAGGTGGTGACGCAATATTAACAAATTATATTGGTTTGGTTTGATTTTTCTTTAAGTCGGTATTATGTTGCGGCATTCCCATAAGGAAAATAAACCCGAAACTATTTTTAACATTAAGAAAATGTTAATTACACAATACACTTATCTGATTTTGTCGCTGTTGGATTTGTCGATTGAAATGGTTTTACTTAACTTCTATTGTTGTAGTATATAATGATCAAAAATGTTATTTAAGTGTTCAAATAGGGGGTCAGCTTTTTGTATCATCGGGTATGAAACTCGAACAAAAGATGGGGTCGTTTGCAGAAGTTCTCATTGTGAGAAAAGTTGTTGATGCTATTCTCTTGGAAAAGGAAGGAAATCACTGCAATCCACGAAATACGATGGATAAAGACAGGGCTGCACTAAAAAAGCGTCCTGTGACATAGGCTGTAGCTACCATGAGAGAAAGCACGAATTGCGATGTAATTTCATGGTAAGTAGGAAGCTACGTATTCTTGTTACCGGATTCATTTTAATATAAGCCTGATCTGTGCGCAAACGTCGAAGATAAAGGTAACATACTAAAGATGAATTCAACGAGCGCTTGTAACGTCTTTACAAGCGCTCTTCCAAACACGATTTCAACGCCAAAATTGGGAAGGAATGAATCTTTGGATTCTAAGGAATGTGAAAGCTCCCCCATCAAGCTCTTCTGCAACAAAACGTCAAATTTTATCGGCAGTGGCAACACTCTATGATCCTGGTCCATTCGTTATTCTGGCCAAAACTCTCATCATGCAGTTATGGCTCGAAGGCACTACCTGGGAATGCCCATTTCGCTCACCTAAAATCCATTGAATATATTCGTATCACGCGATGGGTGAACTTCTCTCCTAAGTATACTACCCCACTTCATGGATTTGTGGAAAAGGCATACTGCGCGGTTCTCTATATGAGAAGCGTAGACTCAAATGAATAAATTACAACAAAAATATTAGTCTCAAAAACTAAAGTCGCTCCTATGGCAATTTTACTCTCTAAACATATTGCACGCGTTTTGTCTCATGTGAAACCCTTCTCACACAAGGTTTTCTTATGGTCCAACTCTTAAATTGAGCTCTCTTGGCTACAAAAACGATCCTTTGCATGAAAAATATTTGTAGCCAACCGAATCACTCAGATTAGGAATAATGTAGGCAACGGCAGATGGAGACATGTACGCACGGATGAGAACCGGACTCGACAAAAATTGTTATCTTCAACAACAGAAGAGTGGCGCAAAGATTAATTCTCGCCCGTCACAGTACATGAAGTTTGAACAGTGGAAGCCCTACTCGTTCTCTCTCCCCTGAGGACGATCAGCCAAATAGCTTTTGTGCTACTCTAGTGCGCTTCGTGCCGTCGCATACGTGCTTCTGTTCTTAACGAATGCATTGCCATCCCGTGGTCCTCCCATTTCAAACCCCGGAGGATTATATAACGAGGAAATTTGTTGAACGAAATATAAATTGATCAGACCATCCCAAGAAAAGCACTACCAGGCGGAATACGAAGCGCTCAAGAGCTCGCATCAAATTTCAAGCAAAGATAAGGTCGTCTAGCTAACTCAAGACACCCTATAATAATACATCCAAAAAGTAACTTTTGTACTCTTCTGCTCGAGTTTACTCATAAAATTCTTTTCCATGCAGAACATCAACTGATGTTGCGGATTGTGAGACAAGAGTTTTATGTTCCCAAATTGAAGAACAAAATAAAGTTTTGTATACCTCGCACAAACATCGTATGTACACTCAGTTTATGGATGCGTTACCTCCAGAGTGAGTAATATTCTCACCACCCTTTACCATAACTGGACTGGACTTTGCTGAACCTTTCAATATTAAGTGGTCTCTTCTGAGAAAGTGTCCCACCAGCAAATGTTATGTATGCGTATACCTTTGTTTTACAACAAAAACTATTCATTTGGAATAAGTTAGTAGCCTGTAATCAAACGCTTTTTAAGCGTCTTTTGCCTGATTTGTTCGCCGCCGTCGGCTCTCCACAAAGATTATGTCTGAACATGGACGAAATTTTGTTGCCGCCAGCAAAACTCTAATTAAAAAGTTTGACGAATTTATACGGACCAATCATGGTCTAGAATGATCATTTATTAAAACCTCAGCGCCTTACATGGGCGGTTTGTGGGATGAGCGGTGAAAAATTTAAAGACTCACTAAAAAAAAAGTAGTCGGTTCCCACATTCTCTCGTTGGAAAATTTTTTGACACTCTTATTGCGGATAAAGGCAGTGCTTAACTCTCGGGTATTATAACCTATAAGAGAAACCCCATCTTATGTTCTTCCGCTTTCAAGTCATTTTCTGAGCGGTCTTCCCATGATTGCGATTCCAGAAAATAACAAGGAAGAAAAAGTGAAAGCTCTGCACCATCAATTCGCTCGAAGGGGGAAGCAATATATATGGAAATATTTCCAACGTAACATCGAGAAGGATGATATGGTGGCCTTTAAAGATGAACAAGGATCCCCAGCGGAATAGCGACTAGGACGGGTTATCAAAACCATAGCTGAACCAGAAGACGAAATTCGTTTTGCTTGGCGTAAACCCAAAACGGGGTAATTTTGCGGCCTATCGTTAAGCTTGGCGTAATACCCACACATTAAAATACTGAACATTTGCTCACCAAACTCATAACAGTCTAACTATTCACTCTCTCATACACTCTCCTAATCATGATTATCTCCATTCATCTAATTATGGTTAATATGTTCTTAATAGCATCTCTGGGGTTCTCTTTTCTTTATTCCCCACAGCAAATGGAGCAAATGCTCTGCAAGGAGAAGCACTCCTTGCGATTCAACAAGCGGTTCTTACTGTTGGCTACTTTACACTCGTTTGGGGAGTGTCGATCTAAAGCGGTTTGTCACCACAGTGACGGCTTTCATCACTCGCAACTGCATGCGGGAGTGCTGGCCAAACCAACGGTCCACCAGCGGCTAGGGTCAACCGTGATTCCGGTTGTACGAAACAATGGTCCCCCATCACGACCTCGGACTCGCCAGCTGAAGATAGTACAAATGCAAGGCCGACGGGATGTCGACGCGTGAGATACTTTTGAGAATAGTTAATTTTTTTTTATAACAATGTCGGTCGTTGCCTGCGTGCAACGTATAATATGAGATTAACACTGTATTTGTAATCGGCCCTCTACGTGCGACCAATGGTTATCCGTATTAGGTCGACCTGTTCAATTGATTTCGTTTAGAACATGAAAATTTGTTTAATATCTGCCGCCATGTTAGGGGTCGCTCTCGTTTTTCTACAATCATAATCGACGACTGACGTCTTTTTGAAATAAATACATACATATTGTTATCATCGAAGCGCTTTAGGTTTTTGTTCAATTAGCGGATTATTTGCAAAATTAAAATTATAACGTTATAAAACAATAATTTGCAACCCGTATTGAACAGTTGGTATTGTTGATGTAGTTACGACTTGGTAGTGGTGTAATTCTTGAGCTTTGGTTTATGGTTGCAGTTACGGATTAGTCGTGTGGTGTTATCCTTGGCCAGTGGGGCTGCCATTTAGTCGGTTCTGGAGTAAAGGCCGGACTATGTTGTGAACCGAAAGAATTGAGCTTGATTTTCTTGCATTTGTGGTCGATGTTGCGTGAGCGGTTCAGCGTTTGAAGAGTTCGACGAGGTTTCATGCTGCTAACGTTTTTTATAAATTTGGAAACCGTTTTTCATATTAGTGTTGTGTAAAACACGTATGGCTTGAATCATATTAAATTTGATGAATATGGAGCATTGGCGGTCATATGGGTAACGATGATTGTTTTTAATCATTGCAGTTAATGCAGCAATGAAAGTTTTTTCACTTTTCAATTTCTCTCGGGGTCGATGTGATCATTGTAGCTGCAATTTATGCAGAGGTAATTGCTTTGACATGCTTTGATAAGATAACAGATTCTTTCTCAGTTTCTGCTTTGCCTATTTTAAAATATCATTGTCTTTTTTCAATTTTACGATATTCGCTAATTTTTGCTTTTAAAGCTCTTTATGATTTCTTCCATTTAAATATCTCTTAGATCATTACAGTAGATCATACCTTTTGAGTTGTTTAGGGAGTAATGTTCAGCAGCATTCACAGCTATCGTATTATTTAGCAATGTTAACGAGACTAATTTCGTTGCTTGAGTTATAGAATTTGTTTTAGTTAGGATGGTAACGTTGCATAGTTTGTTGCAATCGTTGACTTCTTTGTGAGTCAAACTATTAACCACGTTTTTAATTAATAATTGAGAAACATGAGCCAGCGAATCGTTACTGTTAATTCTCTTCATGACAAGAAACTTTGACGCAAACGTAACATTATTTTAAATATGTATTGTTTATATTGGGAGATTGGGATCGTTTGCTCAAGTTTACATTGTGAGAAAAGTTGTTGACTGCCATCCACCTGGGAATGGCCAACAATATTCTTGTGTCAAATGGTCCAAGCAACTCACAACGTCCGTTAGGACACGTATCTCCTGAGAGAAGGCGAAGGGGTCCCTCTCCTTTAATAAGGGGTTGGTGCGCTGGGCTTGGGACCCAACACTTTAAAAAATAACCCCCCAATGAAATCGAACAGGAAGCCTCGGAAGGACCCCTTTGATGACGACCCCCGCAAAAGATACAAGGATCATGAATTGAGGATATGCACCTGGAATATCCGCACCCCTAATTCGGATGGTGCAAATATCCAGCTGGTTGATGTTCTCGAAAAATGCAATGCTGACATCACCGCAATCCAAGAAATCCGATGGATAGGGCAGGGTTGTTCTAAAGAAGCATCCTGTGACATCTACTACAGCTGCCATGCGAGTAAGCACGAATTTGAATGTGGTTTCGTGGTGAGTAGGAAACTACGTGGCCTCATCTCTAGGTTCACGCCTGTTGACGAGCACCTAGCCGCGATACGCATCAAGGCTAAATACTTTTATATTAGACTGATTTGTGCGCACGCCCCGACGGAAGAGAAAGACGACGATGCTAAAGATGAGTTCTATGAGCGCTTGGAACGTCTGTACGAGCGCTGTCCCAAACACGATGTCAAAATCGTGCTTGGCGATTTCAACGACAAGATTGTGAAGGAAGGAATCTTTGGCACAACCGTCGGAAAATTTAGCCTTCACGACACTACCTCCAAAAATGGAGAGAGGCTAATCGATTTCGCCGCAGGTCCGAACATGGTAGTTAGTAATAACAGATTTCAACATCTTAACATCCACAAGGCTACATGGCTGAGTCCTGATCAAATATTACGCAACCAAATTGATCATGTTCTGATTGACGGGAGGCACGCATCGAGTGTGTTGGACGTGCGAACGTTACATGGTCCCAACATTGACTCGGACCACTATCTTGTCGCAGCCAAGGTACGCACTAGGCTCAGCGTAGTGCACGCCGCACGTTCCAACATGCAACGAAAGCTAGACGTCGTCAAGCTGCAATCAGAACAGACTGCCGCAGCCTTCTCAAACACACTCTCCCGACTGCTCCGGGAAACCTCTCCGTCTACTCAAGATATATGTAAGCAGTGGAAACATATCACCCGCTCCATGGATAGGGCTGCCAAGGATGTCATTGGTTATACAAAACCTGTGAAGAATTCTTGGTACGACGAGGAGTTTCACAATGCTACTGCAGAGAAAAACGCTTTATATCAGCGAACTCTGCAGTCGGTAGCAACGCGAGCTGTTAGAGAGCGATATCGAAAGAAACGGAGAGAGGAGAAACGCCTTTTCAGGCGCAAGAAAAAGGAGCAAGAAAGGCGGGAGTTTGAGGATGTTGAGATGTAACGTAACAGAAATGAAGCTCGAAAATTCTATCAAAAGGTCAAGCGTCTGAGTGAAGGTTTTTAGGGTTAGAAGTATGCACCAACTTTTATGCTTTGGTGCCTCCGAGTAGGTTGGAGAAATGACTCCTCTATAATCTCAGTGATTCCTGTTCATCCGTTACCAGATTTCCGTTCTCATCCTAACAGAAAGTTACTCCGGGTTTAAAACCTTCAATCAGACGCTTGACTTTTTGGTAGAATTTTCGAGCTTCATTTCTGTTACGTAACATCTCACCGTCCTCAAACTCCCGCCTTTCTTGTTCCTTTTTCTTGCGTCTGAAAAGGCGTTTCTTCTCTCTCCGTTTCTCTCGATATCGCTCTCTAATAGCTCGCGTTGCTACCGACTGCAGAGTTCGCTGATAGGAAGCATTCTTCTCTGCAATAGCATTGCGACACTCCTCGTCGTACCAAGAATTCTTCACAGGTTTTGTATAACCAATGACATCCTTGGCAGCCCTATCCATGGAGCGGGTGATATGTTTCCACTGCTCACATATATCTCGAGAAGACGGAGAGGTTTCCCGGAGCAGTCGGGAGAGTGTATTTGAAAAGGCTGCGGCGATCTGTTCTGATTGCAGCTTGCCGACGTCTAGCATTCGTTGCATGTTGGAACGTGCGGCGTACACTACGCTGAGCCTAGTGCGTACCTTGGCTGCGACAAGATAGTGGTCCGAGTCAATGTTGGGACCATGTAACGTTCGCACGTCCAACACGCTCGATGCGTGCCTCCCGTCAATCAGAACATGATCAATTTGGTTGCGTGTTATTTGATCAGGACTCAGCCATGTAGCCTTGTGGATGTTAAGATGTTGAAATCAGTTACTACTAACTACCATGTTCCGACCTGCGGCGAAATCGATTAGCCTCTCTCCATTATTGGAGGTACTGTCGTGAAGGCAAAATTTTCCGACGGATGGGCCAAAGATTCCTTCCTTCACAATCTTGGCGTTGAAATCGTCAAGCACGATTTTGACATCATGGTTGGGACAGCGCTCGTACAGACGTTCCAAGCGCTCATAGTACCCATCTTTAGCATCGTCGTCTTTCTCTTCCGTCGGGGCGTGCGCACAAATCAGTCTAATATAAAAATATTTAGCCTTGATGCGTATCGCGGCTAGGTGCTCGTCAACAGGCGTGAACCTAGAGATGAGGCCACGTAGTTTCCTACTCACCACGAAACCACATTCAAATTCGTGCTTACTCGCATGGCAGCTGTAGTAGATGTCACAGGATGCTTTTTTAGAACAACCCTGCCCTATCCATCGGATTTCTTTGATTGCGGTGATGTCAGCATTGCATTTTTCGAGAACATCAACCAGCTGGATATTTGCACCATCCGAATTAGGGGTGCGGATATTCCAGGTGCATATCCTCAATTCATGATCCTTGTATCGTTTGCGGGGGTCGTCATTAGAGGCTTTTATTGGGGGGTTATTTTTTAAAGTGTTGGGTCCCAAGTCCAGCGCTCCAACCCCTTATTAAAGGAGTTGGGGCCCCTTCGCCTTCTCACGTTAGCTCACCTCTGAACTTATGTTCCGAGGCTACCCAGGAGATACGTGTCCTAACGGAAGTGTGAGTTGCTTGGACCATTTGACACAAGAATATTGTTGGCCATTCCCAGGTGAATGGCAGTCAACAACTTTTCTCACAATGTGAACTTGAGGAAACGATCACAATCTCCCAAGATTTGGCTAGCTTAAAACCAAAAGTATGTCATTCAAGATAGGTAGCTAAAGCAAGCAGTCCGAGTTTACGTGACGACAAATTCATTCAATGTTTTTACTGACAATGTATTAAATGTTTGATAGAAAATCTATCCGTGAGAGAGCCATAAAAAAATTATGCAATTATGTAATTCATTAAGAGTCTGCTGAAAAATAGTTTAGGGTATTTTCTCTGAGTAACCACCTTCAATTTCGGTCTTTTTGCTATACCTATAATAAATCGTCATCATCCTTCAATTCTTCTATAATCTGAATAAACCAGTAATTGCTTAAAGTTTACAAAAACCCGACTGAAACAAAACCACTTACAGGACTGTGAGTCCGGCACAATCAATGAGTAATATGTTGCTATATTATTTGAAAGCAACTGTTTAGTTTTATGTAGTTGTAATAAATAAATAGGATCAACGCCAGTATATGAAAAACAAACCTATATTATTATGTTCAGCCCACAATACTTAACTGTCGATGAAGAACATACTGTATGAAAAACATGAACATGCTTGTTTATTATGTAAAACCTCATAGCCTGCTAAAATTTATATCTAACAAATTTTGGGTCACTTAATAACAATACATATACATAACATTCACGCTTAAACGAATTGGAATTTGTCAAAACGTTGACATTAATTTTGAATTTCTTTGAGTCAGTTGCATTTCTCTCCAACCTTACACTTTTTTAGTATAACTTATTTTCTCATTGGCACTCTCTAATTGCTGCTAGCTAGCAAGGATCTATTGTGTGGTCTTCGGATTGATGTCACTGACGGTTGACTATGAATTTAATCGAATCTTTGAATGAATGTTTCGGATAACTGCGCTTTCATTTACTAATGCAGTAAGTTATGGTTACAATTTTTGGCTATAATACGTATTTAACGTCTGCCAACAACCAGCTATTAGCTTAAAACAAAAACCAAACATGCACAGACATTTTTCCGCGATCCAAAAGGTCTAATAATTTGTTCACTTGGCTCTCGCGTGTGCACATACTGTCCCATCTATCTATCATGCGTTTTTACAATAACCTCTGTGATGTGGAGATGTTGATGATTAGGATGTTGTTAATGACTATTAAGTTCGCCTAGCACCGTATACTTTTTCTTGTAGTAGACAAGGTCTGTGTGTGACTGCAATAAATGATAGTTCTTCTCTTTGTGCGTGAACTGACAATGAAAGATCGTCATGCGACATATCATAAGAGTGATGTATCCCTAAACATTAGTTCCACTAGCGTATATAAGATTTTGCATGAACACCTTGCCGCAAAAAAACTTTGTTCGTGTAGGATTCCACATTTTTTGCCTGAAATTTTCGAAGAAATTCTCAAAACCAACCGCCGATGACGAATTACGCCCAACCATTAAAATACAAGCAATCACACATCGACTCACACAAAAGTTTTTGTACGCAAAATAACGAATTGATGGGTCCTCCGCCGTACAGCCCTGATTTATCAACCAATGATTTCTTTTTATTCCTAAGCATCAAAAATAAACTGCGTGGTGAACATTTTCTACGACCGAATAAATTTTCATGGAGAATATTTTGAAACATAAATAGTGTCCCTCGAAACATTAATTGAAGTCACACACAGTCCTCGCCACAACGTGAAAACATTTTTGAAGCATTTGGCTCGTGGAAGTGTTTTGCAATTTTCAAGAGCGTGCTCTCACTCCTATGCACACAAACACCACAAAGGGAAAAAAATTTGGAAGCATTTGGTTCGCGGAAGCATGGAATAATTATAGAAGGTAGCTCAACTTTCACAATATATATAGCTGAGAGCAGTAGAGAGTAAAACATAACACGTGGAATAAAGAAACGATAACTTCAGAAGATAACGCATTCTAAGAGTAGCTATCATCTCTCAACTCAAAGTTAAACTATTTATTTATTGCATCACAAGATGCAGATTTAAAATTTAAAAAAATGTTAGATGTCGTCCAAAAATAAACTGTCAAGAGCAGAGATGCACACGCGATCATTATCAAGCGGATTTATTATTAGCCACAACACTTTCAAATATATTTATTACAACTACATAAAACTAAATAGTTGCTTTACAAATTATATAATATTTACTCACTGGTCATCTAACATTACAAAAACTTATCGCAAGAGGGGACATAAAATGAAAGATTTGCAGTAAATAAGGAGAATCAACTTCCCCACAAAAATCTTGTTAAGGAAAACACCATTGAGCATTGATCGTCAAGCAGATAGAGTCGGAAGATCAATAAGTTTCCACGTATGGAGAGAGATGTTTTTTTTTTTTATTTATTTATTTTTTATTGAAGGCATATGGGGTACACTGATAATTTCATTATAACCTTGTTTGGTCGGTTCTTTTAGCCCAGTTGGGCACGCCGGCTAACCACTATGTTTTAGCTTTAGTAATTGGAGTTTCTGAGTCCAAACAGCAGGAACTATTTTTAAATAGACTCGATACGATCTTGGTTTCCAAATACATGATGAAAATTCTAAGATCGCACGAAGAAGTGATGTGTAAAAAAATTAAGTAGTATAAGGGTTGGTAAATTCGTTTCCCCCGCTTTATAAATCTAAGAACACATTAAGCTTTTTTACATAAACTCTGCACACGATATGAACCTAAGGGTTCAATAGAAGTTCTAAATAATTAATGCAAATATCCCTAAGGATATTAAAAAACAAAAAGTCATAATAATAGGTTTTAAATCATGGAATGGCACGCATTTACATTTAGAAATATTTAGGTTAGAAAGTTAGCTTAACAGCAAGCTTGTAAAGAATTCAAAACTGCTTATAATAGACTACGTTGAGAAACATCAGAATATGACAAACATAGTTTGAAGTCATGAATATATAATGCATGAGAATGATTTATTGCTAAAGGCAGATCATTAATGAATAAAACTCATAGCAATGGCCCAAGATGACAGCTTTGATTTTCAATGTGATTTTGTTGTTATCTGTCTTCGATTAGGCACTTAAAAAATTCAGTATTTAGGTTTCATGCTGCCGACGGAATGTATAATAATTCGGAAATTGAATGAATGAAATTGTAAATTTACTTTTTTTCATTGCAGATATTAACACCTGCTGTTGAAGTTTTTGTATTGATGGTACAAACAATGCGAATTCAAAGAGCATTGAATTAACTTTGCTGGTGAATTGCTACGTTTCTTAATTGAATGAAATTTTTGATTTACTTCTTTAATTTGAAGAAACCAGCAGGTGAAGCGTATCGATTGGTTATCGTAAGTAGTTTTAGAATTTACGGTAAAGACAAAAAGCACAGCAGAAGTTTGAAAGGATGCAAACGCTAAATTATAAATTTTATTGGAGCAACATTTGTGCCAAACGCTCAATAAGCAATTTTACATCGTTTAAAATCTAGAGGAATGATTAAAAACAATTTGATATCATATGAACTGACGACTTTCCACACATGTAAAACGGATGCACTATTAAAATTAAAATATTTCAACATCTCCAGTTCTGTCAAAAAATCATAGAAGACAAGAGTCCTTGATATATAAGATATTTTTAGGTCTTGTATTATGGGTTACCCAAACCGTACAAATCCGATACTGTTGTTGTCTACCAAACACAATGACATATTTGGAAACACTCAATTAAAAGTTTTACACCACTCGCCGGATTCATCAGACATTTGCACATGGCCTGTCTGAACAATAATTTACATTATTTCAAAGCAGCAATAGTTAAATTGGTTAGTCGAATAAAATAAGATTCCGTTTTTCTCACAAAAATGCAGAAATTTATACATTCTAACGATATCGGGCAAAAGGCAACAACTAGTTTAAGGAATAATAGAATACCCAGGTCTCTCCCCACAGAAAAACACCTTGAAGTATTATTTCACCCACTACCACACTCTCCAAAAAGTGATATCGGACAATATTGGGATATGTTTAAATAATTGATTTAATACGTCTAGTTATTTTGCTGAGTTTTATTAAAAGTGTAGAATAAGAAATTATTTTTTGACACGTCATTTAACTTTAAACTGATTTAGTTGCGAATAATTGCATTTAGGTAGTATTTATTGATATAAAGAACGATTAGACATAAGTTGCCATGTATTATAAATTACTTACCTAATGTCATATCAATATTTTCAGTAGTCATGGATACTGCACTACTGTGTACCGGAGAATAAAGCATATATGAAACCTGAAAAGTATTGAAACTATAGTACTACTCAATTTGAAAGTTTGAAATAAAATTGCCCAAATAGCTCCGCATCTCAATGCCGGGTGTATGTGCTAGCGACCGAGAATGATCTGTTCGTACAATATATATACATATATAAATATAAAAACTTACTATGAAAAGAAACAAGCATGAGAATCGCCTGTTCCAGAACAAACTCATATTTCGAAAAGTATTATGACCTTACAAACACAAAAATCTCTACTTGTTCCACAACCGTGTCTAACACAAAATTTCCTTGATCATCAACAGCTTACGTGTTGTGTTGTAAATAAACAAAAAAAAAAATATACGAGTAAGTAACCACAGACACATCCATACATTATGGTTAATATTAGCAACACCACACTAGCCACACTTCTTTGTAGACTTCCAACTTTCCGCACAGGGTAGGAAAAGATGAAAATCTTTAAATTTGAACCGGACCTTAATAACTCTTAACACTCTCCCTATCATTGGAAAATTGTAATGAAGAACTCTAACCGCAAAGTAATGGTCTGAAGCGAGCTCTCTCCAAAGTCGAATTTAAAATTTAGTAATTTCTACATTGCATTCTGAGGGCCGTTTTATGATCTTCCTATTTTTGCCAAGATAGAAATCAAGCTAGATTTGGAATTTCATGTACTTTGGTGCAAGTTGGGCAGCGCTACAGTGATAAATGGCAATGCGACAATGAATGGTTGACAATATGACCGGACTGCTCAATTCAAAGCTGATTATTGTTTTGAATCTTGTGCGGGAGCTTAAAAGTGAGATTGCAATGACGTTCCTTTATTCTGGTGGGCAAATTAGGCACTATTGACTGCTCAGAAATGTCTGCAACTGACGACCCCTAGCGTTCTTGAAATAGTTTTCATATTTTCACTATATATTCGACAATTAAAATGTGACAATTATTAGCAACATCTGATGTTCAGTGCTGCCTTAAGTTCTCATGCGTATTAAAGGTAGCAATACTGTAGATTGATTTGCAAATACATGAACTTAAACTCGTCGGATGGAAAAACCATGTTCACAAAATCTAGGTGAATTTTAAATAAATGAAGATCAGAAAACGGCCCTAAATAAATAAAATAAATATTTCCTTTCATGTTCTAATTAGTCCGCTCAAAAATTGTTTAGTTTCTATAACTGACGACATCGAACACTCTTGAAATAGTTTCCATATTTTCAATATATTTTCGACAGTTGCAATGTGATCGTTATTAGCAACAGCTGATGTTCTGTGCTGCCATATGTTCCCATGCGTATTAAAGTTAGCAATGCGGTAGATGGATTTGCAAATGCACGAACTCCAACCTTATTGAATTCAAATCCAGATAGTTGAAAGCTCGTCGGTTTGGGAAAACCATATTCACAAAATCTAGGTGAATTTGAAATCAAAATATGAATAAATAATAATAAAAAAAAGCGTTCCATTGGATAAAACCGAAGTTTTAAGAATTTTCATATGAACCTTAATATTTCCTTCATGTTCTAATTAGAACCCAATGATTACGACCCCCGCAAACGATATAAAGACGACGATTTTCGGATATGCACATGGAATGTCCGCACCTTTAATTGGTATGCTGCAAATGTAAAGCTGGTTGAGGTTTTCAAAAGGCTGACATCACTGCAATCCAGGAAATCCGATAGTACATAACCATCTTGTGACATCAACTATAGCTGCCAACGAGAGTTAGCATGCTTAAGCATGTGGTTTCATGGTGTAGGAGTAGGAAACTACGTGACTTCGACTCTAAGTTCACGTCTGTTGACGAGCGCGTAGCCGCGATACGCATCATGGCTAAATATTTTAATATAAGCCTGATTTGTGCGCACGCCCCGACGGAAGAGATAAACGGCGATGCTTATGATGAGTTATATGTACGCTTGGAACGTCTATACGAGCGCTGTTCCAAACACGATGTCAAAATCGTACCAGGCAGATTTCAACGTAAAAATTGGGAAGGAAGGAATCTTTGGCCCAACCAACAGAAAATTTAGCCTTCACGACACTACCTTCAAAATTGAAAAGAGGCTTATCGTTTTCGCCGCAGGTCGAAACATTGTAACTAGTAGCACCAGATTTCAACACTTCAAGGCTACGTTGCTGAGTCCAGATCAAATTACATGCATCTAAATTTATCAAATTAAATAACGGAAGGCAAGCATCGCGCGTGTTGGACGTGCGAACGGTGCATGGTTCCAACATCGACTCGGACCTCTATCTTATCGCAGCTAAGGTACGCAATAGGCTAAGCGTGGTCCGAATATGCAACGAAAGCTAGACGTTGGCAAGCTGAAATCAGAACAGCCCGCCGAAGACTCTTCAAACACATTAAGTATGCCGGCAATGATCGATCGCCTTTGCATGACGACGCTATCATACACACAAAGCGTTATCAGTGTGGGGAAAAACCTCTCCGACCCCTTTGATACCAAGAGAGTTTTGAAGAAGGGTGATATGCTATCGTAGGATTTTTCCACTCTGCTGATGGAATACATCCGCCAGTGCCCGTACGTACAAAATATGTCGTGCTCGACCTTCCAAAAGGAAATGATGCTGCTCGCGTACGCGGATGAAATTGATATCATCGGTACATAGGAACGGCGAGTCAGCAAGGCGTTCATAGAGATTGAAAAACCGTCGCGCCTCGTGGGTCTAGCGGTGAATCGGGTCAAGACGTAGTTCTTGGTGTCTTTTCTCACGCCGTCATCGCGTCTTAGACGCTCAGTGACGATGGAGATTTTTAATTGCAATGTTGTAGAAAATTTTGTCTATCTTGGATCGGAAGTAACCAGCACAATAACGTCAGTCTAGAGATCAGGCGAAGAATCACGCTTGCAAATGGATGCTATTTTGGAATGAGCAAGCAACTTAGAAAAAGCCCTCTCTCGAAAAACGAAAATCAAGATATATGAGGCGCTGATACTTGTGGTCCTACTGTATGGCACACAGGCATAGATCGTGATTGAGTCAGATGAAACAGCATTAGAAGTCTTTGAGTAATCTTCCGCAGGATTTTTGGCTGTATGAGCTATTTGATGAGTTTCAGAGTCCAGCGCATAAAATTCAAGCGGCTGCACTGAGCTGATCATCTATTCGAATGAATGAAAGTGCTTCAGCTCGCATGGTTTACATGAAGGGCCCAAATTTGATTAGGGGACTCTGGAATAGAGGACGACCGGGCACGCATTGCAATGACCAGGTATGAAGAGATCTCTCCGTATTTGACATTCAAAACATCTGGCGCCAGCGCTCATAATACTTCAGAAGCTGGAGCGCCTTTCTGAATGCGGCCATAACCGAAACACGGCAATTTAAATAAATAATAAATATTTAAAATTTTTTACCAAAAGTATGATCGAACTATTTTTGGTGTTACACAATTTGATTCAAAATCAATACACTATTCACACTACTTCTGAAAAGTGTTTTGGCTTCACCTATTTTCATATATAAATGTAGTCATACCGGTACAGCTTTCAATAATTAAAAAACCGTACAACATTACAGTAAAATATATATTGTGTTTCATAAACATTTTCTCCATTAAATAAACTGCTCAGAAATGTCTGCAACTGACGACCCCTAGCGTTCTTGAAATAGTTTTCATATTTTCACTATATATTCGACAATTAAAATGTGACAATTATTAGCAACATCTGATGTTCAGTGCTGCCTTAAGTTCTCATGCGTATTAAAGGTAGCAATACTGTAGATTGATTTGCAAATACATGAACTTAAACTCGTCGGATGGAAAAACCATGTTCACAAAATCTAGGTGAATTTTAAATAAATGAAGATCAGAAAACGGCCCTAAATAAATAAAATAAATATTTCCTTTCATGTTCTAATTAGTCCGCTCAAAAATTGTTTAGTTTCTATAACTGACGACATCGAACACTCTTGAAATAGTTTCCATATTTTCAATATATTTTCGACAGTTGCAATGTGATCGTTATTAGCAACAGCTGATGTTCTGTGCTGCCATATGTTCCCATGCGTATTAAAGTTAGCAATGCGGTAGATGGATTTGCAAATGCACGAACTCCAACCTTATTGAATTCAAATCCAGATAGTTGAAAGCTCGTCGGTTTGGGAAAACCATATTCACAAAATCTAGGTGAATTTGAAATCAAAATATGAATAAATAATAATAAAAAAAAGCGTTCCATTGGATAAAACCGAAGTTTTAAGAATTTTCATATGAACCTTAATATTTCCTTCATGTTCTAATTAGAACCCAATGATTACGACCCCCGCAAACGATATAAAGACGACGATTTTCGGATATGCACATGGAATGTCCGCACCTTTAATTGGTATGCTGCAAATGTAAAGCTGGTTGAGGTTTTCAAAAGGCTGACATCACTGCAATCCAGGAAATCCGATAGTACATAACCATCTTGTGACATCAACTATAGCTGCCAACGAGAGTTAGCATGCTTAAGCATGTGGTTTCATGGTGTAGGAGTAGGAAACTACGTGACTTCGACTCTAAGTTCACGTCTGTTGACGAGCGCGTAGCCGCGATACGCATCATGGCTAAATATTTTAATATAAGCCTGATTTGTGCGCACGCCCCGACGGAAGAGATAAACGGCGATGCTTATGATGAGTTATATGTACGCTTGGAACGTCTATACGAGCGCTGTTCCAAACACGATGTCAAAATCGTACCAGGCAGATTTCAACGTAAAAATTGGGAAGGAAGGAATCTTTGGCCCAACCAACAGAAAATTTAGCCTTCACGACACTACCTTCAAAATTGAAAAGAGGCTTATCGTTTTCGCCGCAGGTCGAAACATTGTAACTAGTAGCACCAGATTTCAACACTTCAAGGCTACGTTGCTGAGTCCAGATCAAATTACATGCATCTAAATTTATCAAATTAAATAACGGAAGGCAAGCATCGCGCGTGTTGGACGTGCGAACGGTGCATGGTTCCAACATCGACTCGGACCTCTATCTTATCGCAGCTAAGGTACGCAATAGGCTAAGCGTGGTCCGAATATGCAACGAAAGCTAGACGTTGGCAAGCTGAAATCAGAACAGCCCGCCGAAGACTCTTCAAACACATTAAGTATGCCGGCAATGATCGATCGCCTTTGCATGACGACGCTATCATACACACAAAGCGTTATCAGTGTGGGGAAAAACCTCTCCGACCCCTTTGATACCAAGAGAGTTTTGAAGAAGGGTGATATGCTATCGTAGGATTTTTCCACTCTGCTGATGGAATACATCCGCCAGTGCCCGTACGTACAAAATATGTCGTGCTCGACCTTCCAAAAGGAAATGATGCTGCTCGCGTACGCGGATGAAATTGATATCATCGGTACATAGGAACGGCGAGTCAGCAAGGCGTTCATAGAGATTGAAAAACCGTCGCGCCTCGTGGGTCTAGCGGTGAATCGGGTCAAGACGTAGTTCTTGGTGTCTTTTCTCACGCCGTCATCGCGTCTTAGACGCTCAGTGACGATGGAGATTTTTAATTGCAATGTTGTAGTAAATTTTGTCTATCTTGGATCGGAAGTAACCAGCACAATAACGTCAGTCTAGAGATCAGGCGAAGAATCACGCTTGCAAATGGATGCTATTTTGGAATGAGCAAGCAACTTAGAAAAAGCCCTCTCTCGAAAAACGAAAATCAAGATATATGAGGCGCTGATACTTGTGGTCCTACTGTATGGCACACAGGCATAGATCGTGATTGAGTCAGATGAAACAGCATTAGAAGTCTTTGAGTAATCTTCCGCAGGATTTTTGGCTGTATGAGCTATTTGATGAGTTTCAGAGTCCAGCGCATAAAATTCAAGCGGCTGCACTGAGCTGATCATCTATTCGAATGAATGAAAGTGCTTCAGCTCGCATGGTTTACATGAAGGGCCCAAATTTGATTAGGGGACTCTGGAATAGAGGACGACCGGGCACGCATTGCAATGACCAGGTATGAAGAGATCTCTCCGTATTTGACATTCAAAACATCTGGCGCCAGCGCTCATAATACTTCAGAAGCTGGAGCGCCTTTCTGAATGCGGCCATAACCGAAACACGGCAATTTAAATAAATAATAAATATTTAAAATTTTTTACCAAAAGTATGATCGAACTATTTTTGGTGTTACACAATTTGATTCAAAATCAATACACTATTCACACTACTTCTGAAAAGTGTTTTGGCTTCACCTATTTTCATATATAAATGTAGTCATACCGGTACAGCTTTCAATAATTAAAAAACCGTACAACATTACAGTAAAATATATATTGTGTTTCATAAACATTTTCTCCATTAAATAAACTGCTCAGAAATGTCTGCAACTGACGACCCCTAGCGTTCTTGAAATAGTTTTCATATTTTCACTATATATTCGACAATTAAAATGTGACAATTATTAGCAACATCTGATGTTCAGTGCTGCCTTAAGTTCTCATGCGTATTAAAGGTAGCAATACTGTAGATTGATTTGCAAATACATGAACTTAAACTCGTCGGATGGAAAAACCATGTTCACAAAATCTAGGTGAATTTTAAATAAATGAAGATCAGAAAACGGCCCTAAATAAATAAAATAAATATTTCCTTTCATGTTCTAATTAGTCCGCTCAAAAATTGTTTAGTTTCTATAACTGACGACATCGAACACTCTTGAAATAGTTTCCATATTTTCAATATATTTTCGACAGTTGCAATGTGATCGTTATTAGCAACAGCTGATGTTCTGTGCTGCCATATGTTCCCATGCGTATTAAAGTTAGCAATGCGGTAGATGGATTTGCAAATGCACGAACTCCAACCTTATTGAATTCAAATCCAGATAGTTGAAAGCTCGTCGGTTTGGGAAAACCATATTCACAAAATCTAGGTGAATTTGAAATCAAAATATGAATAAATAATAATAAAAAAAAGCGTTCCATTGGATAAAACCGAAGTTTTAAGAATTTTCATATGAACCTTAATATTTCCTTCATGTTCTAATTAGAACCCAATGATTACGACCCCCGCAAACGATATAAAGACGACGATTTTCGGATATGCACATGGAATGTCCGCACCTTTAATTGGTATGCTGCAAATGTAAAGCTGGTTGAGGTTTTCAAAAGGCTGACATCACTGCAATCCAGGAAATCCGATAGTACATAACCATCTTGTGACATCAACTATAGCTGCCAACGAGAGTTAGCATGCTTAAGCATGTGGTTTCATGGTGTAGGAGTAGGAAACTACGTGACTTCGACTCTAAGTTCACGTCTGTTGACGAGCGCGTAGCCGCGATACGCATCATGGCTAAATATTTTAATATAAGCCTGATTTGTGCGCACGCCCCGACGGAAGAGATAAACGGCGATGCTTATGATGAGTTATATGTACGCTTGGAACGTCTATACGAGCGCTGTTCCAAACACGATGTCAAAATCGTACCAGGCAGATTTCAACGTAAAAATTGGGAAGGAAGGAATCTTTGGCCCAACCAACAGAAAATTTAGCCTTCACGACACTACCTTCAAAATTGAAAAGAGGCTTATCGTTTTCGCCGCAGGTCGAAACATTGTAACTAGTAGCACCAGATTTCAACACTTCAAGGCTACGTTGCTGAGTCCAGATCAAATTACATGCATCTAAATTTATCAAATTAAATAACGGAAGGCAAGCATCGCGCGTGTTGGACGTGCGAACGGTGCATGGTTCCAACATCGACTCGGACCTCTATCTTATCGCAGCTAAGGTACGCAATAGGCTAAGCGTGGTCCGAATATGCAACGAAAGCTAGACGTTGGCAAGCTGAAATCAGAACAGCCCGCCGAAGACTCTTCAAACACATTAAGTATGCCGGCAATGATCGATCGCCTTTGCATGACGACGCTATCATACACACAAAGCGTTATCAGTGTGGGGAAAAACCTCTCCGACCCCTTTGATACCAAGAGAGTTTTGAAGAAGGGTGATATGCTATCGTAGGATTTTTCCACTCTGCTGATGGAATACATCCGCCAGTGCCCGTACGTACAAAATATGTCGTGCTCGACCTTCCAAAAGGAAATGATGCTGCTCGCGTACGCGGATGAAATTGATATCATCGGTACATAGGAACGGCGAGTCAGCAAGGCGTTCATAGAGATTGAAAAACCGTCGCGCCTCGTGGGTCTAGCGGTGAATCGGGTCAAGACGTAGTTCTTGGTGTCTTTTCTCACGCCGTCATCGCGTCTTAGACGCTCAGTGACGATGGAGATTTTTAATTGCAATGTTGTAGAAAATTTTGTCTATCTTGGATCGGAAGTAACCAGCACAATAACGTCAGTCTAGAGATCAGGCGAAGAATCACGCTTGCAAATGGATGCTATTTTGGAATGAGCAAGCAACTTAGAAAAAGCCCTCTCTCGAAAAACGAAAATCAAGATATATGAGGCGCTGATACTTGTGGTCCTACTGTATGGCACACAGGCATAGATCGTGATTGAGTCAGATGAAACAGCATTAGAAGTCTTTGAGTAATCTTCCGCAGGATTTTTGGCTGTATGAGCTATTTGATGAGTTTCAGAGTCCAGCGCATAAAATTCAAGCGGCTGCACTGAGCTGATCATCTATTCGAATGAATGAAAGTGCTTCAGCTCGCATGGTTTACATGAAGGGCCCAAATTTGATTAGGGGACTCTGGAATAGAGGACGACCGGGCACGCATTGCAATGACCAGGTATGAAGAGATCTCTCCGTATTTGACATTCAAAACATCTGGCGCCAGCGCTCATAATACTTCAGAAGCTGGAGCGCCTTTCTGAATGCGGCCATAACCGAAACACGGCAATTTAAATAAATAATAAATATTTAAAATTTTTTACCAAAAGTATGATCGAACTATTTTTGGTGTTACACAATTTGATTCAAAATCAATACACTATTCACACTACTTCTGAAAAGTGTTTTGGCTTCACCTATTTTCATATATAAATGTAGTCATACCGGTACAGCTTTCAATAATTAAAAAACCGTACAACATTACAGTAAAATATATATTGTGTTTCATAAACATTTTCTCCATTAAATAAACTGCTCAGAAATGTCTGCAACTGACGACCCCTAGCGTTCTTGAAATAGTTTTCATATTTTCACTATATATTCGACAATTAAAATGTGACAATTATTAGCAACATCTGATGTTCAGTGCTGCCTTAAGTTCTCATGCGTATTAAAGGTAGCAATACTGTAGATTGATTTGCAAATACATGAACTTAAACTCGTCGGATGGAAAAACCATGTTCACAAAATCTAGGTGAATTTTAAATAAATGAAGATCAGAAAACGGCCCTAAATAAATAAAATAAATATTTCCTTTCATGTTCTAATTAGTCCGCTCAAAAATTGTTTAGTTTCTATAACTGACGACATCGAACACTCTTGAAATAGTTTCCATATTTTCAATATATTTTCGACAGTTGCAATGTGATCGTTATTAGCAACAGCTGATGTTCTGTGCTGCCATATGTTCCCATGCGTATTAAAGTTAGCAATGCGGTAGATGGATTTGCAAATGCACGAACTCCAACCTTATTGAATTCAAATCCAGATAGTTGAAAGCTCGTCGGTTTGGGAAAACCATATTCACAAAATCTAGGTGAATTTGAAATCAAAATATGAATAAATAATAATAAAAAAAAGCGTTCCATTGGATAAAACCGAAGTTTTAAGAATTTTCATATGAACCTTAATATTTCCTTCATGTTCTAATTAGAACCCAATGATTACGACCCCCGCAAACGATATAAAGACGACGATTTTCGGATATGCACATGGAATGTCCGCACCTTTAATTGGTATGCTGCAAATGTAAAGCTGGTTGAGGTTTTCAAAAGGCTGACATCACTGCAATCCAGGAAATCCGATAGTACATAACCATCTTGTGACATCAACTATAGCTGCCAACGAGAGTTAGCATGCTTAAGCATGTGGTTTCATGGTGTAGGAGTAGGAAACTACGTGACTTCGACTCTAAGTTCACGTCTGTTGACGAGCGCGTAGCCGCGATACGCATCATGGCTAAATATTTTAATATAAGCCTGATTTGTGCGCACGCCCCGACGGAAGAGATAAACGGCGATGCTTATGATGAGTTATATGTACGCTTGGAACGTCTATACGAGCGCTGTTCCAAACACGATGTCAAAATCGTACCAGGCAGATTTCAACGTAAAAATTGGGAAGGAAGGAATCTTTGGCCCAACCAACAGAAAATTTAGCCTTCACGACACTACCTTCAAAATTGAAAAGAGGCTTATCGTTTTCGCCGCAGGTCGAAACATTGTAACTAGTAGCACCAGATTTCAACACTTCAAGGCTACGTTGCTGAGTCCAGATCAAATTACATGCATCTAAATTTATCAAATTAAATAACGGAAGGCAAGCATCGCGCGTGTTGGACGTGCGAACGGTGCATGGTTCCAACATCGACTCGGACCTCTATCTTATCGCAGCTAAGGTACGCAATAGGCTAAGCGTGGTCCGAATATGCAACGAAAGCTAGACGTTGGCAAGCTGAAATCAGAACAGCCCGCCGAAGACTCTTCAAACACATTAAGTATGCCGGCAATGATCGATCGCCTTTGCATGACGACGCTATCATACACACAAAGCGTTATCAGTGTGGGGAAAAACCTCTCCGACCCCTTTGATACCAAGAGAGTTTTGAAGAAGGGTGATATGCTATCGTAGGATTTTTCCACTCTGCTGATGGAATACATCCGCCAGTGCCCGTACGTACAAAATATGTCGTGCTCGACCTTCCAAAAGGAAATGATGCTGCTCGCGTACGCGGATGAAATTGATATCATCGGTACATAGGAACGGCGAGTCAGCAAGGCGTTCATAGAGATTGAAAAACCGTCGCGCCTCGTGGGTCTAGCGGTGAATCGGGTCAAGACGTAGTTCTTGGTGTCTTTTCTCACGCCGTCATCGCGTCTTAGACGCTCAGTGACGATGGAGATTTTTAATTGCAATGTTGTAGTAAATTTTGTC
Organism: Leucophenga maculata; assembly: GCA_035044805.1. Taxonomy (NCBI): domain Eukaryota; kingdom Metazoa; phylum Arthropoda; class Insecta; order Diptera; family Drosophilidae; genus Leucophenga; species Leucophenga maculata. Next base: position 27,753 of record JAWNNP010003051.1, read on the forward strand.
TATCTTGGATCGGAAGTAACCAGCACAATAACGTCAGTCTAGAGATCAGGCGAAGAATCACGCTTGCAAATGGATGCTATTTTGGAATGAGCAAGCAACTTAGAAAAAGCCCTCTCTCGAAAAACGAAAATCAAGATATATGAGGCGCTGATACTTGTGGTCCTACTGTATGGCACACAGGCATAGATCGTGATTGAGTCAGATGAAACAGCATTAGAAGTCTTTGAGTAATCTTCCGCAGGATTTTTGGCTGTATGAGCTATTTGATGAGTTTCAGAGTCCAGCGCATAAAATTCAAGCGGCTGCACTGAGCTGATCATCTATTCGAATGAATGAAAGTGCTTCAGCTCGCATGGTTTACATGAAGGGCCCAAATTTGATTAGGGGACTCTGGAATAGAGGACGACCGGGCACGCATTGCAATGACCAGGTATGAAGAGATCTCTCCGTATTTGACATTCAAAACATCTGGCGCCAGCGCTCATAATACTTCAGAAGCTGGAGCGCCTTTCTGAATGCGGCCATAACCGAAACACGGCAATTTAAATAAATAATAAATATTTAAAATTTTTTACCAAAAGTATGATCGAACTATTTTTGGTGTTACACAATTTGATTCAAAATCAATACACTATTCACACTACTTCTGAAAAGTGTTTTGGCTTCACCTATTTTCATATATAAATGTAGTCATACCGGTACAGCTTTCAATAATTAAAAAACCGTACAACATTACAGTAAAATATATATTGTGTTTCATAAACATTTTCTCCATTAAATAAACTGCTCAGAAATGTCTGCAACTGACGACCCCTAGCGTTCTTGAAATAGTTTTCATATTTTCACTATATATTCGACAATTAAAATGTGACAATTATTAGCAACATCTGATGTTCAGTGCTGCCTTAAGTTCTCATGCGTATTAAAGGTAGCAATACTGTAGATTGATTTGCAAATACATGAACTTAAACTCGTCGGATGGAAAAACCATGTTCACAAAATCTAGGTGAATTTTAAATAAATGAAGATCAGAAAACGGCCCTAAATAAATAAAATAAATATTTCCTTTCATGTTCTAATTAGTCCGCTCAAAAATTGTTTAGTTTCTATAACTGACGACATCGAACACTCTTGAAATAGTTTCCATATTTTCAATATATTTTCGACAGTTGCAATGTGATCGTTATTAGCAACAGCTGATGTTCTGTGCTGCCATATGTTCCCATGCGTATTAAAGTTAGCAATGCGGTAGATGGATTTGCAAATGCACGAACTCCAACCTTATTGAATTCAAATCCAGATAGTTGAAAGCTCGTCGGTTTGGGAAAACCATATTCACAAAATCTAGGTGAATTTGAAATCAAAATATGAATAAATAATAATAAAAAAAAGCGTTCCATTGGATAAAACCGAAGTTTTAAGAATTTTCATATGAACCTTAATATTTCCTTCATGTTCTAATTAGAACCCAATGATTACGACCCCCGCAAACGATATAAAGACGACGATTTTCGGATATGCACATGGAATGTCCGCACCTTTAATTGGTATGCTGCAAATGTAAAGCTGGTTGAGGTTTTCAAAAGGCTGACATCACTGCAATCCAGGAAATCCGATAGTACATAACCATCTTGTGACATCAACTATAGCTGCCAACGAGAGTTAGCATGCTTAAGCATGTGGTTTCATGGTGTAGGAGTAGGAAACTACGTGACTTCGACTCTAAGTTCACGTCTGTTGACGAGCGCGTAGCCGCGATACGCATCATGGCTAAATATTTTAATATAAGCCTGATTTGTGCGCACGCCCCGACGGAAGAGATAAACGGCGATTCTTATGATGAGTTATATGTACGCTTGGAACGTCTATACGAGCGCTGTTCCAAACACGATGTCAAAATCGTACCAGGCAGATTTCAACGTAAAAATTGGGAAGGAAGGAATCTTTGGCCCAACCAACAGAAAATTTAGCCTTCACGACACTACCTTCAAAATTGAAAAGAGGCTTATCGTTTTCGCCGCAGGTCGAAACATTGTAACTAGTAGCACCAGATTTCAACACTTCAAGGCTACGTTGCTGAGTCCAGATCAAATTACATGCATCTAAATTTATCAAATTAAATAACGGAAGGCAAGCATCGCGCGTGTTGGACGTGCGAACGGTGCATGGTTCCAACATCGACTCGGACCTCTATCTTATCGCAGCTAAGGTACGCAATAGGCTAAGCGTGGTCCGAATATGCAACGAAAGCTAGACGTTGGCAAGCTGAAATCAGAACAGCCCGCCGAAGACTCTTCAAACACATTAAGTATGCCGGCAATGATCGATCGCCTTTGCATGACGACGCTATCATACACACAAAGCGTTATCAGTGTGGGGAAAAACCTCTCCGACCCCTTTGATACCAAGAGAGTTTTGAAGAAGGGTGATATGCTATCGTAGGATTTTTCCACTCTGCTGATGGAATACATCCGCCAGTGCCCGTACGTACAAAATATGTCGTGCTCGACCTTCCAAAAGGAAATGATGCTGCTCGCGTACGCGGATGAAATTGATATCATCGGTACATAGGAACGGCGAGTCAGCAAGGCGTTCATAGAGATTGAAAAACCGTCGCGCCTCGTGGGTCTAGCGGTGAATCGGGTCAAGACGTAGTTCTTGGTGTCTTTTCTCACGCCGTCATCGCGTCTTAGACGCTCAGTGACGATGTAGATTTTTAATTGCAATGTTGTAGAAAATTTTGTCTATCTTGGATCGGAAGTAACCAGCACAATAACGTCAGTCTAGAGATCAGGCGAAGAATCACGCTTGCAAATGGATGCTATTTTGGAATGAGCAAGCAACTTAGAAAAAGCCCTCTCTCGAAAAACGAAAATCAAGATATATGAGGCGCTGATACTTGTGGTCCTACTGTATGGCACACAGGCATAGATCGTGATTGAGTCAGATGAAACAGCATTAGAAGTCTTTGAGTAATCTTCCGCAGGATTTTTGGCTGTATGAGCTATTTGATGAGTTTCAGAGTCCAGCGCATAAAATTCAAGCGGCTGCACTGAGCTGATCATCTATTCGAATGAATGAAAGTGCTTCAGCTCGCATGGTTTACATGAAGGGCCCAAATTTGATTAGGGGACTCTGGAATAGAGGACGACCGGGCACGCATTGCAATGACCAGGTATGAAGAGATCTCTCCGTATTTGACATTCAAAACATCTGGCGCCAGCGCTCATAATACTTCAGAAGCTGGAGCGCCTTTCTGAATGCGGCCATAACCGAAACACGGCAATTTAAATAAATAATAAATATTTAAAATTTTTTACCAAAAGTATGATCGAACTATTTTTGGTGTTACACAATTTGATTCAAAATCAATACACTATTCACACTACTTCTGAAAAGTGTTTTGGCTTCACCTATTTTCATATATAAATGTAGTCATACCGGTACAGCTTTCAATAATTAAAAAACCGTACAACATTGCAGTAAAATATATATTGTGTTTCATAAACATTTTCTCCATTAAATAATTGTTCACTAATTTATTTTTCATTCTTTTTTATTTGGAATGATTGTATATGTTGATATTATATTGTAGTTACTCTATTTCATTGAGTGTTTAAAAGTCAGTGTATATGATTAGAGCAATTTCTATATATATATATATATATATATATATATATATATATATATATATATATATATATATATATATATATATATATCATATATATATATGTATATGTATATATATATATAATATATATGACATTATTATATTATATATTATGATTATATTTGAAAATAAAATTAAACTTTAATTACTTACAACTAACTACTTCTATTAGAGAGTGTTGCATCCTGCTTCTCACAATTTTGTGAAAATTGAGGTCTCGTCGTAAATCCTGTGTTCGTCTGGCTTCGGCTAATTTCGGCTCAGCATTTCTCAGGCGGGTTCGATCGCCAACAAAAAAAATTTATTCACACTAGACAAACATATTAATCACGGTACTTGGATCTTGCAGTATTGACAGTTGCGTTTAACCTTGCGTACTAATACGTGTAGGTATGGTAGCCAACATCTTTTCCTTACCGCACAGATCACTGTGTCTTCCAATTGATGATTCATTCGTTCATGATAGAAGTGAACGAGTAGTTGATTAAATATATGATGTAGGGGCAATAGTATAGGCCTTTTTGCGTCTTTTGTCATATAGCATGCATCTGTTCTTCCATACAGCCTTATTAGTCCGTTGTCTTCTATGTAAGGCATCAGTACATAAACCTTACTTGTAGTCTTGATTGGCGTCCCATTAACTAATGCCTCGGTTTCTGATGGGTACCCTTCTTTCTGTACTAATCGATACAAAATGTTTGTACCTGCCGCTATTTCGTGTATTGTTAGCTCCCCCGTCTGCCGTTTGTTTATGCGCCTGCGTGTATTATTGATAAATCGTAGTATCCAATCGGCCGTGCGCCGAATTCTTATTTATTTATTTATTTTATAGTTAGATATAATTAAAATTAAAACTAACTAATGGCTATAGCACTGGCTGCTAGGGCCTTCGGCTAACATATTATATACATATATATACATATATTACATATATTAATATAAATATTTTAATTTAACTTATAAGTTATATGAGGTGATCTGTGTTTGTGAGTTTTAGGAATTTAATTATTTTGGCGATGTTATCTGGGGTTGGATTTGAGAGGGTCAATATGGGGCACTGGTTTTGGAAGATTTGATTTTTAAGGTGTGAAGTTGTGGGGCAGTCGGTTAGGATATGTGTTATTTTGAGGTCTATTGTTGTATGGCAGTTTGTGCATGGTAAGATGTTGTCAGGGCTGTTGTAGTGTTGTTGTGTAAACCTTGTGTGTCCTAGTTTGAGCCTTAGTATTTTTGTTTTATGTTTTTTAGGTAGTGGGATGTGTGTGTTAGGTTAGTATTTAGTTGTTGGTACCATCTATTGCAGCGTTCTATGTTGTGTTTGAGTTGTTGAGCTGTTTTGATCATGAGGAATTTGTTTATGTCTGTAGTGTTGAAGTTGGGAGTATAATGTAGGGGCATCTTGATTGTGGATTTGGCTATAGTGTCGGCTAGCTCGTTTCCTTGGATGTTACAGTGGCTAGGGATCCAAAGGAGTTTTATTTTAGGGGCAGTTTTGGTAAGGAGGGTCCTGATAGTTATGGGATATAAGTTATTGTTGTTAATGTTGCTGATGGATTTTATAGATGAGAGAGAGTCGGAGCAAATGATGAAGTTTCCGGATTTGTTTTGGACTAGTTTTATTGCATCTAGAATGGCTATGGTTTCGGCTGATAAGATTGATGAGTAGTGAGGTAGTATGCCTCTTTTCAGGATTTCGCATTCTGTGGTGATGGCAAAAGTAGCGGTGTTGCTCTGCAACGAGCCATCTGTGTATATGAATGTGTGGTTTTTGAATTTGTCCTTAAGTTCAAAGAAGTGTTGTCTGTATGTGTTTGATGGGGTATTAATTTTGCTGAATTTTTGTAGTGTAGTGTTGATGAGAGAGGGAGGGAATAGCCATTGAGGGGTGATTGTTTTGTTTGGAAGTGGCTGGTAGGGGATGTTATGTTCTCTGCAGGAGACTATGATTTTTTCTAGTGTAGATGTTAGTTTGTTTCTTTTTTGGCTGCCGTTTTGTTTGATGTGTTTGTGAAGTGGGGAATTTGAACTGTGTAGTAGGGTTTTGTAGGCTTTGGTTGTAATCAGGTCTCTTTTTTGTTCTATATATGGGTATGTTTGACTCAAAAAGCAAGTTTTGTATAGGGGTTGAGCGCAGTGCTCCAAGTGATATGCGTATTGCTGCGTTAAATAAGGTTTTGAGTTTGTTAAGAGTTGATTTTGGGGAATGTCCGTAGATGAATAGTGCATAATCTAATTTAGATATTAAGGTTGATTTTGTTATGTTTATAAGAGTGTGTGTGTTGCAATTAAATTTAAGGCTTGCTAAGCATTTTACGACGTTGAGTTTATTGTTCAAGGCTGGCTGAATTTGTTTTATGTGTGAGTCTTATATATGATGAGAATCTAGTGAATAGAATTTTAGTTTCGTTTATGGTCATGCCTACAAAAGTATAGAAATCTCTTCGAGATTTACGGAAGGTTCGATGTCATTAGTTGGAAATGTAGTAGGCCAGTCTTTTTAATCTGTCAATAAAAATTGAGGACCGCGTAGCCAACGAATATTGGGATCATATTGTGGTTGATTACATGTTCGAGTAGCATCATCGGCCACATTCAGTGACGTCGACACCCAGCGCCAGGTCGATGCGTCTGTATTCACTAATATTTCTGCTATTCGGTGTGCTACAAATGGTTTGAAACGCCGCTCAGTAGATTTTATCCATTTCAGCACAGTGCGTGAATCCGTCCAAAACACAACTCGGTTTATAGTGATTTCGTGGCAAGCTGTGATGTTTTGGTACAAGCGAGCGGCCATCACCATTGCTTGCAGCTCTAACCGTGGTACTGTTAATGTAACCATCGGTGCACAACGAGATTTTCCAACAATAAAAACTATGTCACGTTGTCCATTGCATTCAATGCGCCAATATGCCACGGAAGCGAATGCCGATTCGCTCGAATCAGCAAATATATGCAGTTGTACATCGTCCGCCATTGTCAGGTTTCGCGGGGTTCTAAATAGTTGAATATTTTGAACTTCTTGAAGCCAAGATAGCCATTTCTATGTTCGATGGAATAATCTCGTCCCATCCGACACCGGCTCACCATAGTTTTTGTACGATCAATTTAGCTTGAAGTGTGAAGTCCGCCAAAAATCCAAAGGGATCAAATATGGACATAGTTGCACTTAGGACTTACCGTTTGGTTGGTAAACGCATTCCGGATATAACCTCTTGTGGGACCAGTTGTGTGTTCCAATGTAAGCCCAAGATTTTTTCCCGACATTCAGAACTGAGATGTAAGTCGACTGGGTCTTCATTTGTCGCTGCGCCAAGAACTTTGAGCATCTCTGTGTTTTTTTATTTATTTATTTATTTATTACAACTACATAAAAACTAAACAGTTGCTTTAACTTATTAGTATAGATATATTTAACTTGTTATAGTTCTCAACTGAACATCTTGTTTCAAATCTTATACGCTAAATAAATATAGTTTACAAAACTATATTTATTTAGCGCATGCTTAAATGATCTAAGAGGAAAGTTACGACCACTCAGACCCGTTGGAGGATTTTTGTTTTGTCGCCCAGTTGACCGACTGTGCCTCGACTAACAGCCAAGGAGTGGTCAAAGCAGTCGTAATTACAAATAAAAAGATTAAAATGAAAATATGAAAATACAATTTATAGAAGCACAGAATTAAGGACAGATTCTTTTATATAGTTTAAAGAAGAATTGTAGGAGAATAGATGCGAATATTTGTTGTAGGTATATCAGAGAGACCGAAGTGACTCGTGACAACCATAAAGGCACATAGTTGCGCGTAAAGCGTGAGGGAACATTTAAAGAAAGAGATTGCAGTAAATAAGGAGAATCGACTTCGACATATGGAGGGAGATGTAAATTAGAAGCCCAATTGAGCTTTCTGAGAGCGAATAACAGAAACTGTTTTTGAACAAACTCGATACGATCTTAGTGAATTACATAATGTGGGTTCCAAACACATGATGCAAATTCCAAGATCGGACGCACAAGTGATGTGTATAGAAGTTTAGAAGTTTGATGGAAAGTTACGCATTTACATTTAGAAATATTCAAATTAGGAAAGTTTGTTAAGCACGAAGTGTATAACGAATTCAAATCTGCTTGTAACAGATTATGTTGGGAAGCATTAAGAATATTACAAACATAGTTTGACATCATCCGTATACATCAATACATGAGCATGATTTATTGCTAAAGGGAGATCATTAATGAACAAAACAAAGAGCAATGACCCAAGATGACTTCCTTGACGAACACCAGAAGACACATTATTAGATATAGACAAACAATTGTTAAATAATACTTTTTGAGATCTACCTAAAAGGTAGGATTGTATCCAATTAACTAAAGAATATGGAAACCCTAAAGCTTTTAGTTTATGTATAAGGTGACTAAGACATACATTGTCAAAAGCTTTGCTAAAATCCGTGTAAATAACATCGGTCTGTCGGCCAGGCACAAAACCTTTATTTACGATAGAAGCGAATTCTAAAAGATTCGTACAAATGGATCTGCCTTTAACAAATCCATGTTGTAATGGACTAACCAATGACATAACCGATCGTTGCAATTGATCAGTGATAATTTGCTCAAATAATTTTGGAATAGCATTTAATTTAGCAATACCTCTGTAATTCGAGACATCAGATTTATTGCCCTTCTTGTGTAAAGGTATAATGAAAGATTGTTTCGAAAGAGTTGGGAATTTGCTTTGTTTTATAGAAAGTGAAAAAAGAAGAGACAATGGAACACAAATGGAGCTAGCACATTGTTTTAGTATACAACTAGGAATATTATCAAGACCAGGCAGGAATTAAAATTTAATAGATCTAAGAGAAATTAGCACATTAGATACGGTAATTACCGGAGATGATATAAAGTCGTAGGATGGAAGTGTAAGTGGATTGAAAGAAAGAAGCAAATAAATCTGATATCTGAGAATCAGAGGATGCTTCATTACTGTTAAGACGAAAGTTTGCGGGATAAGCTGTATTTTTACGCTTAATATTGACAAATTTGAAAAAACTTTTAGGATTATTGCGCACATTGTTTTTGACTATTAATAATTAAGCAGTGTAACACTGTTTATTTAACGAGTTAAAATTAGAGCGAGCAATAGAAAATTTGCTGTAATCGACAGTGGAACCGGTTACTTTGTATTTTTGGCTATGAGAGAACCAGGGAAGCCTATCGTCTGAATTTAACGCAGTTGTGTAAGGAATACATCTGTCAAAGTGCTTGAAAACGGTTGAATAGAAAATATTCAATGCTGCCTCAACGTCAGTGCCTTGAGAATTGTCCAATCAGTATTGAATAACAGCTGATTTAACATTGCGTAGTCAGTTTTCTTAAAACATCTGACACGCTGAGGAGATTTACCATATCCCACACGAGGAACTTTATCGAGCTGGAAAGAAAGCTGCAAAGTAGGATGGTAATTATCTTCCGGTAATATTACCGGAGGTATTCTATTAACGGATATATTGAAACCAATGTCAATAAATACCAGATCCAGTAACCGACTTGAAATGTTGTAAATGTTGTTACACTGTTGCAAAGACAAATCAAGAAGGCTATCTAGAAAATCATTGTTGGCAGTTGGTATTAAATAAGAAGAATAATCAGTCATAAACAATTTTATATTGGGTAAATTAAAATCTCCCATAACTATAATATGATCTCTATACCGTAACCCTGTATGTTCAAACATAAATGTACGCTACTTGTATTATTGTCAAGTACCAGCAGACCACATTGGCCTTCCACAAAATATTTTAATATACTTTCCCGCTGCTTGTGCACGAAACAATAAATACAATGTACGATAAGATGTGAGCAAGCTGAGCATGCGCGTCTAACGATTAAATTTACGATCCATAAATTATGTACTTGGGTGACAAACGATCAATGCAGCGCACACATCTTTAATATACAAAGATGTGTCAATAAACTCATAAAACCGTACTAGCTATGTAATAAAAATAGAAACATATACGCAATATGCAATATAATACAGTTGAACTAGCTCTTAAGAATTGTATATAAGTGGAAGAAAAATAAAAATAAGACGAGTTCTTTAACGGAATCCAAAGTGCGTGTACGTTCATTTTTGGTCAATCGAGCCAAATTTTTTTTTAAAGATTTATTTAAAAAAAAAAACAGAAACAGTGAAAGCATTTTGACAAATTTGAACCAAACATACGTGTGTTTGACATAATTTTCAAAAAAAGGAAAACGAAATAGTGCAATTGATTAAACTTCGGCTGTGAGTCGAGGCACAGCAAGATCAACCAGCCGATCAAATCAAAAATTCCTCCAACGAATCAATTGCACTTTTCGTATCATTTTGAAAATTTGTGTTGTTTGTGTAAAAAAATAAAAAATGTTGCCGGAAAACGCTTTCATTTTGCTAAAAGAGCAAAAGGAAATCCGAGACAACATAGACCAGAAAATTGCTCAAAAATGGAGCATACTGGAAATAAAAAGTGAGTTTCCAAAGTTTTCGGCAAATCATACACTTCTGAAGAAATATGGACCCATTGACCAAGAGTATTACAATAACAGGATATATGAAGATACCATGGACAAGATTCGAAAGGTTAAGCAATCGTCAATGAAGATTGAAGAGATTGCCACTACATCTGTCGCAATGGGAACTGTTCGCAAGGCACCTGCCTCACCGGTGAAGCAGTTGGAGGCAAATGCTGCATCACAGGATAATCAGTCCATAAGCTCTGGCGATTATCTTGTGAATGAGTTAGAAAGGAAGGCAGAAAAACTCAGGCACCATCTAAGTGAGGCTGAAAAAATTCTGCAATCCGGTAATCTAGAAGACTTACAGCTCCATAAGGATAACGTGCCATTTTATTGGAATAAAATGGAAAAGCTTATAGTGGAGCTGAGAACGCAATATAAATCTGAAGCTTTCGATTTTGACCCTTACGAGGAGTTCGAACGGAATGCGATGGTGATGTCTAAAAGCATAGAAAGAAAAATTAGACACTTATTCACCATAGCAACAGAAGTGCCCGAGCTTCCAAAAACTGAACTTCCACAATTTAGCGGATGCTCAAAAGATTGGTGCACCTTTTACGAATTGTTTAAAAGGAGAAGCAAGGACAGTGGTAAGCCATGCTAAGTGCATCAGCAGCAAATTACGATGCTGCATGGAGCTTGATTTGCAAACGATATGAAAATACACGCAAATTATTCTCCGACCGCTTAAATCAACTAATAAATTTGAATGTACTTAATGATGATTCTGAAGAGTGCGTTTTAAATTTCTTAGACACAGCAAATGAATGTATTCATATTGTCAAGACAAAAGGAAATTTAGGCGAGGAAGGCAATACAATTCTGGCTCATATACTTCTTCGAAGATTCTCGCCAGAAACACTGCAGCTGTACGAGCAGCCCGTAAAAAAAGCGAGAGAAATACAATCGCTAGATGATGTGCTAGGGTTTATTGAACAGCTTTATAATTCAATAAACTCTGTTCCAAAATATGAGAGGCCCCAATCGAAGCAGTCAGTACAGGAAACATGTCGTTTTTGCGCGCTCAATGGTCACGATATATTTAAATGTCTAAAATTTAAAGGAGCGCCGATCAACAAAAGAAAGGAATTTATTACGAAACAACGATTGGAGGTGTCAACGCTGCGATAAAACACACAACACTCTGTTGCACGAGGAGGTGCCATCTAGAAAAGAAATGTCAACTTCCTAAATCTGAAGAAAGACAACGATACTCCGCTGACCACCGCTCCTATTAAAGTTAAGGGTATTAATGGCGACTTTGAGCTACTTAGAGCCCTAATGGATGGAGGTTCACAAAAGACTTTGATATCCGAAGAAGCAGCTCAAATTCTAAGGCTTCCTCGAGTAAAGGGCACTGTAGAAGTACAAGGAATATTCTCACAAGTTTCCAGGAACAGTGTTTGTCTGGAACTTAAACCACGATTCTCCAGTAATTTCGAATGTAAGGTTTACGCATTGGTTATATCACAATTACATAAAGCGTTGCTAAACAAAGAATTCGATGTTGAAAAAGAATGGGAAAAATGCATTCTAGCCGATCCCAATTTCAATCAGCCCAGCAGGATTGATATGATTATTGGAGCCGACCTGTTTCCATATATAATGGAAGGAAATGTCAACATCATTGGGTCAACTAATAAAAAGATCATCACTGCTACTTCTACTATCGATATTAAAAATTTTGAACGATTTTGGGAGTTTGAAGATGATAGTATGGAGGCGAATGAGGAAGATATACAATGCGAGCAGCATTTTAAAAATACAACGACCTTCGACAAAGATGGCCGAATATGTGTTTCGACTCCATTCAAAGAAGAATTTCAACTGGGAGATTCACGAAGACAAGCCATGGCGAGACTTTTAAGTATGGAAAAGAGATTTAAGAACGACAACGATCTTTTCAAAAGATATGCTTCTTATATGAATAAGTATCTTAGACTAGGACATATGGTGCCAGTAAACAGTAGTGGTGATGGTAAATACTACCTACCTCAAGCAATTATAAGACCGAGCAGCCGTACTTCAAAACTGAGGGTAGTTTTCGATGCATCGGCAAAAACTTCGAATGGATACAGCCTTAAATGATGTCATGTTGGTCGGGCCTAAAATTCAACGCGACATATTCGACATTTTGCTAAAATGGCGAATGTGGCGTTATGTAGTCACAGCTGATATTGAGAAGATGTATCGGCATATAAAAGTAATAAGTGCTGATCAACAGTATCAACACATACTGTGGAGAGATGACCCATCTAAACCAGTGCGTGAATATAAATTGACGACGGTAACATATGGAACCTCAGCTACCCCGTTCCTTGCTGTACGAACATTGCATGAATTGGCAAATATATATTGCAAGGATGACGTAATATTATCTAGAATCATCAAAGAAGATTTTTACATGGACGACCTAATGACTGGAGATAACACCATTGAAGGATGCATCGATCTGCAACACAAAATGAGATTGGTAATGGTAAAAGCATCTTCGAAAATGGGTTTCAAACAACGAAGACATCATTGCAAGCTTTGGTGATGATGTCGAAAATGAAAAAATTTCTATAAAAGAAGACGAGTCTGTCAAAACTTTGGGCTTACAATGGGACCCAAAAAAAGACATCTTTACTTTTGACGTCAGTATGCCATCGTTGCGTCGCATCACAAAGCGGCTAGTGCTGTCAGAACTAGCTAAAATTTTTGATGCATCGGGATGGCTAACTCCAGTCACGGTCTTAGGAAAATGTTTCATGCAAAAATGTTTCATGCAAGGAGGCTACAGCTCACTTGGGACGAAGAAATCGACGCAACATCTGGAAATTTTTGGAAAAACTACGCTCAAGAGTTACCTGCATGGGCAATTGTAAATATTCCACGCTGGATACATATGGCTCCAAATTAATTGAGATTCATGGGTTTAGTGACGCGTAAGAGAAGGCGTATGCTGCACTGGTATATGCCAAATCAGAGTCAAGTATAACTTTGCTCACAGCGAAAAGTAAAGTCAATCCAATCAAAAACCAGAAAACTATCTCAAAACTCGAACTATGTGCAGCTCATTTATTGGCAAAGCTGCTGTCGAAAGTCCATGCAATAATTGGTGACAATGTTCAAACATATGCTTGGACAGATTCACAAATCGTTCTTGCTTGGATAAACAACAGACGAAGCAAAGATAAATTCATCAAATTCAGAGTTGACGATATTTCGAAAAGATTAGCAATGGCTAAATGGAGCTACGTCAAGTCCGAAGACAATCCCGCAGATGTTGCGTCCAGAGGTATTATTCCACATAAACTTGAGGGATATACTATTTGGTGGCAAGGACCGCAATGGCTCTCTTCGCCAGCAATTAAATGGCCGAAACATCCCCAAAATAAACCCGTAATAGTAATTGCGATGTGCGAAACGGATAATCGACTGATGCAGTTGCTTACAAAGTTTTCTACGTTTGGCAAATTGGAAAACGTAATTGCCTATGTTTTGCGTTTTATTCAAAAACTTAGCTACAAATTAAAATATCCGTCATATCTAACCGTGGATGAACTTAAAACTGCAAAAATGACAATATTGAAGCTGCAACAAAGAATTGAATTTGGTAAAGAAATAAGCCTTCTTCAAAACAACAAACAGTTGGAAACAAAAAATAAATTGCTGCCACTTAATCCATTCCTGGACACTCATAGGATTTTACGAGTTGGGGGCCGTCTACAGAACTCTACACTTCCATACAGTATGAAACACCCTATTATACTTGGAAAGTCACACATTACCTGGCTTTTAGTTTACCATGCACACAAAACAACACTGCATGGAGGAATAAAGCTTATGAAAAGCACAATAAGAGCTGAATACTGGATTTTCGGTCTACGGAACTTACTAAAGAAGTTTCTACGAGCATGCGTTATCTGTATTAGATACCGACAAGAGGTATCTAACCAACTGATGGGAAACCTCCCAGCATATCGAGTTACTGGGAGTCATCCATTTCACCATACAGGCATCGATTATGCAGGACCTTTCCAAATTCGATGCTCTAAAGAACGTCGTCAAAAGGCTTATAAAGGCTATATCGCCTTATTTATCTGCATGGCGACAAAAGCAGTACACCTAGAAGCTGTAAGCGATATGTCAAGCTTTTTTGGCTGCCTTACGACGCTTTTTTGTGAGACGACGCAAAGGTGACCACGTATATTCCGACAATGGCACGAATTTCGTCGGAGCTAAAAAACTGGACAAGGAATTGAAAGCTTCAATTAAAAATAGTTGTGAGTTAGGCCCTGTCCTCGAAAAAGAAGGCATCAAGTGGCACTTTATTCCCCCCGGAAGTTCTCACTTTGGAGGAGTTTGGGGAGCTGGTGACAAATCAGTAAAGTATCACCTAAAGCGTGTCATTGGTGAAAACAGTTTAACATATGAAGAATTTGCCACGCTTCTGAATCAAATAGAAGCCGTTTTGAATTCCCGTCCACTATGTCCATTAAATGAAGACAGTGAAGAAGTCGATATGCTCACTCCCGGCCATTTTCTTGTTGGAAGACCACTACTAGGAGCACCTGAGCACACGGAAAACGAATCAATTGGGTCGCTAGACAGATGGAGATATGTGCAACTTCTTAAAGCAGATTTCTGGAGAAAATGGAAAGAGGACTATTTGATATCTCTACAACAACGTTCCAACAACGTTCTCGGGAAAACTAAAGAAATCTGTCCAAAACTGCAAGAATTTGAAGAGCAGTGTATTTCAGTTACCGATGGCATTGAACTTCAACTAACAACAATAACTGAAAACAACAAACTTTTCGTAAAAGAAATTATACGTAGAACTAAAAGAGGCTGCACGACACCATTGGTATGCC
Organism: Leucophenga maculata; assembly: GCA_035044805.1. Classification (NCBI taxonomy): domain Eukaryota; kingdom Metazoa; phylum Arthropoda; class Insecta; order Diptera; family Drosophilidae; genus Leucophenga; species Leucophenga maculata. Next base: position 42,844 of record JAWNNP010003051.1, read on the forward strand.
CTGGCGGAATGTTCGACATATCACTGGATTTGATAACAATGTATAACATGAAAACTCTACATGTTAATCAAAAGCAGATAGAGAAATATATTGGAAATCAAACCACAGTGATAGATGTCATCAAAAACTTGGTAAAACGAAGTACAGAGGAAGTTAACACAAGCTTTAAAAAGATGTCGTAGAAAATAAACATCATATCCGACACTGTGAAAGAGCACTTTTTGGTATACCGCGAATCCATAAAGTTCTTTATGCTGGTAAATCAATTGCAACGTTGGATTGATGAAGCAGAGAAAACGCAATTAAGTGTTATTGGTTTGCTAATGGACATCAATCATGGCAAAATTAATCCAACTCTTATTAGACCGGCTCAAATACAAGAAGAAATTATCAAAATCGCTCAGTTATTGCCAGTAAATCATGTTCTGCCAGGGAGAAATTCGGGTAACAGATTACAAGCAGTATAAAAGCTGTTAACTGCTAGGGGATTTTTTAAAGATGGTATGGTGGTAGTTGAAGCAAAAATACCACTTTATTTAAACCAACAATCAGACATATTTAAAGTAATTCCATTGCCTGTTATCAAAAGAGATCACAAGATGAAACCACAAGTAATGGTAAATTTTATCATATACAACGTGGCTCTTAATTCTTACTAAACGATGTCACAAGCTGAACTTAATAATTGTCGTCGAGAAAATGAACAAAAAATAGTTTGCGAAGGCAATTGGACTTGGAAAGATGCTACAGATCACTCCTGCGAAATATCACCTATTAAGCCGCACAGCAACTTTTCGTGCTCTATGACTGAATTCAAGAAACAGTCGTTTTGGGCAGAACTTGGTAACGCAAACAGATGGTTATTTAAAGTATTCACGAAAACTTCGGTGCACGTACAGTGTGGTGAGCTCTATAATCAAATACTCACGCTCCCTAACCAAGGCATAATGCAATTAGAGGAAGGTTGTTCAGCGCGACTTACTGGTATTACACTGCAAGCACCTCAAACAGCGCACTCGAGAAAAATGCCAACGTATCCAATTCATTTTATAAATAAAATTGAAGCAATGACAGCAGACAACTTACCACCACTTGGAAACATCGTTGCAAATAATTACGGTAGAGCTCCAGCAAATCCAAAAGAAGATTGAGAAACTTAAAATGGAGAAAGTGCACATAGAAGATTTGCATTTTTACACCATGCCTGGACATTCATCTATAATTCTAGTAATTCTTGTAATAATCATTCTTGCTTAATATGCAAGAATGATTTGTTTACAGAAAAAGAAATTATTGGCCATCTCATTTTCTAGCCCCGGGGAGGATGTTCAAACATAAATGTACGCTACTTGTATTATTGTCAAGTACCAACAGACCACATTGGCCTTCCACAATATATTTTAAATATACTTTCCCGCTGCTTGTGCGTGAAACAATAAATAAGATATACGATAAGATGTGAGCAAGCTGAGCATACGCGCCTAACGATTAAATTTACGATCCATAAAAGATGTGTCAATAAACTCATAAAACCCTACTAGCTATGTAAGAAAAATAGAAACATAGTCGCAATATGCAATATAATACAGTCCAACTAGCTCTTAAGAATTGTATATAAGTGGAAGAAAAATAAAAATAAGACGAGTTCTTAAACGGAATCCAAAGTGCGTGTACGTTCACCGTAGCTATACGTGAAATCGCTATAGCATGAAGCAAGTAAATGCTCATTTCCGAAGACGGAGGGATGTATGAGCAAGTAACGTATATGTTAAAATCACAAAATGAAATTTTAACACATATAAATTCAATAATTTCAGCCGTCAGAGATGATTTAACAGATGTCAGTACACCTCCCCCATTTCGATTAGAACGATCTTTTCGAAATGAAAAAAAGTTGTCGCAGAATATTTCAGAATTTAAAATATGCGGTTGTCGCCATGTTTCAGTAAAAACAATGACGTCAGCACTCTCAGATAAACTTTTAAGGTACAGATCTCTAAGTTTAGTTCTTAGCCCTCTCACATTTTGATAGTGAGTAAGGAAAGAAAGTCTTGCTTGCATTAATTTTTATAGCCCATTTTTCAAACCAGGTAGTTATAGTATCAAGAGTACCTTGAAGGTTTCTGGAAGCTAAAGACAAGTCGTTATGAGCAGAGAGCAGGACAGTGTCGTCTGCAAAAGTAGCAATTATTGAAGAGGGCTCATTCGGGTTTGGTATATCTTGAGTATATAGAACATACAGGAGAGGTCCTAAAACACTCCCTTGTGGTATTCCAGCATTTATTTGTCTTATTGACGAGAAAGTGTCTTTGACTTTTACATGAAAGTGTCTATCTGATATATAACTTTTGAGCAAAAGATAAAAATCCTGCGGTAGGAGAGATTGAAGTTTGAATAACAATCCCTTGTGCATACCTTGTAAAATGCCTTCTCGACATCGAGAAAAACTCCTATACAATATTTCTTGTCATCAAGGTCTGTAGAAATTTTGTTAACTATTCTATGCATTTGTTCAATTGTGGAATGGTGTTTTCGGAATCCAAATTGATGGTCAGGTATAATGTAACTATTGTCAAGTATGGGTTGCAGTCGGCTCCTAAATATTCTTTCAAACACCTTTGATAAAATCGGCAAAAGACTTATCGGTCGATAGGAAGCTGCACTGGAAGTATCTTTGCCAGGCTTAGGTATTGCTATAATTTCTGATACCTTCCAAGTCTTTGGAAAATATTTGATTCTTATTATAGCATTAAATAAATTTCGGAGATAAAGTACAGCACTCTTTGGAAGTTCTTTCAGCAATTTACCAGTTATCATATCATAACCCGGGGATTTCTTTGTTTTGATTTTGTCAATTATTATTTTGATTTCCTTAGTAGATACGTACCGGATTGGAATGTTACGAATAGAACTTGAATTTTCTGACATATGTTCACAGTTTTGTGGGTCATTTTTAAATGTGTTTTGAAAAAAGTCAGCTAGAAGTGTTGACTTTTCAAACTCTGTTATTGCCCAGCTACCATCTGCCTTTTTTAATGGGGCATTTCGCATTGTGGTTCGTCTTAATTTTTTTGTTGCCTTCCAAAGGGAGAAATTAGTATCTGAATTTGGGGTCAAATGGGTTAGATAACTTTCTAAATATTTGTTATTATTGTCTTCGGGGCATCGTGTAATTTGCCAGATTTTTCGAAGTTTTCTTTTTTTCTCAATTTGTTGACGAACTGAAGCAGGTGTGAATTGCATAGTTTCTTTTCGAATAAAATCCGGAGTTGAAATCATCGCCGCTTCAGCTACAGTATCATTAAAATATATCACGGAACTTTCTATATCATATGAAGATTTTAATGATATGTCCGATCGTAAATGTATATTTAGAAACTCTTTATATGATTGCCAATCAGTTTTTGAATTATAAAGGGTTGGCGTGGGCTTGTTTGTTGCAAGTGTAGTCAGGTAATCGAGCTGAATTGAAGAGTGATCAGAAGACAGCTCAAAACGGGATTTAATAATAAAATTATTAATATTTATGTTTTTGATAACACAAAAGTCAATAAGATCTGGTACTTTGTTTGAGCCTGATGGCCAGTATGTAGGCTCTCCGGTGGAAAGGTGTTTACAGCTATTTGTTTCAATAGATTGTAAAAGTCTTTCACCTTTTTTATTTGTAAGCCGCGAGCCCCATGCCATATGCTTTGCATTAACATCACCTGCAGCTATAAATCTTGGCCCTAAGGATTTAAAGTAATTGTTGTACTGTGCCAAAGTTACTTTGTGTCTAGGAGGACTATACAAGGCCGAAATAGTCAGGGGCCCGTTAAGGTCATCTAAATGAATAATAGTAGCTTGAATATAGTCATAGCTATAATTTTCAATTAGAGAACATTTAATATTATTCTTTATAATTATGGCCGCTCCCCCATGACCAGTTCCGTCTTGGTGATTTGTATTGTATAATGTGTATCCTGTGATCCTTAGGAAATGTTTAGATGTCAGATGAGTTTCTGAGATCAGTGCCAGATCAATGCTATTGTCATATAAAAATTGCTTCAGCTCCAGAACGTGTTGCATTAGCCCATTTGCATTCCAGAAAATAATTCGTAGATTATCTGAGTCCATGCCTACGAGTTGAGTTTCGAAACTAGGAGTGTGATTACATTAAGTATGGCTGACATTTGTTGCATTAGTTCTTTCATCATAGTTTTTAGTTCTTGCATGTCATTATTTTCATTAATTTGTTGAGTTGGATTGGTCGGTAAGGCATTTTGAGAGTTGGAGATTGGGATAGTGGGTATTGGAGTGACGGTTGAAGGTTGGGTTAGTTTTTTATTAGTATTATATGTAGAACTAGAAACTGGATTACTTTGACGAATCGAAGTCAGCGCTGGGTAGTCGTCGATTTCGGTCTGCTATTTTTAGCCATTTGTGCAAAGCTTATAGCTGGATTTACTGGTAAACTTGCACTAAGAGTGGATGCAACCTGTTTACTTTCAGTAGCTTTTGTTAAGCTTTTTTCTCGAAGTGCAGGGAAACGTTGCACTTGTATTGCTTTATAGACCTCGCAGCCTTTATAATTGGCTGTGTGATTGCCGCCGCATAAAGCACATTTGGTGAGGCCTTTACCAAAAGCTAGAGTACAATTTAAAGTTTTGTGGGGTCCAGCGCATTTGACACAGACCGGGTCTCTAGTACAATAATTTTTAGTATGTCCATACTTTTGGCAGTTAGCACACTGAGAAAGAGTACGTTTAGTGTGAGGTGGTTCAAAAGAGATTTTAGTTTGAAGCAGGTGTGTTATTTTATAAATATCTTTATTATTTTCTTCGTTTAGAAGATCAATAGAAAATAATGGAAGTGGGACGTTTGTAGTCCTTTGTTGAATATTATATATATTCACAACTGTGTGGCCTAGTTCTTGGAGCTCAGTTTTTATTTCTTCAGTGTCAGCAGAAGGATGCATATTCCTGAGCATGACTTTAAAGGTCCTATCTTCTTTAGCCTTGAAGGTATAATATTTCGTTTTTTTTTGGCGTAACATATTAACAATATTTCTGTAATTAGTTTGTTCGGTAGTTTGAATCCTATTATTTGAATTAACTGTTATCGATGACTCATTAGGATGTGTCGAAGTTTGATTATTATTGTTGTTGTTGAGGTACAGTACTTCCGTGTTTGTTGTGATTGGAGTAGCTGTAGCCAATGAGGATAGAGATGACGTGATCGAGCTGAGTGAGGAATACACCGTTGTTGTTGTAACAGTAGAAGCAGTAGAGGTAGCGTAGCCACTTTGCGTTGTTATTGTGGAGTTGTCGGCTTTGACATTCAGCGCTCCAGGGTACAGGGTTCAGATGAGCGGGAGAGCAGGAAATTTCTGTCTGCTCAGTTGTTGCAGCAGACAAGTTTGAGTTTGAAGAATTTTTGTTGGTGTTGCACGGGGAGACAAACGAGAAATATGCATTTCTCGATGCAACCGAGTTTTGTTTTTGTTGATGAGCGCTGCTCATCATTTATTTTGATTTAAAACACTAGTTTGGATTATTGTTGCACAAAATATATATGTGGAAAAATTAGTAATGAGTCTGTCTCTTTTTTTACAAAATTTATACACTTGATTTTTTGAGAACAATTAAAAGCACGCAGCGATTTAAAAATACGTCTATGTCGCATGACAGTCAACGTAGTAACAAGCCATATTTATCAAAGTTTAAGCAAAAAATAAAAAGTGAAATAAAATAAATAAAATAATTAAAAAACAAGCTTAATTTTGGGTACCACTGTCGTATGCAAAATGCAAATAAACGGTAAAATTACCAAACAGACACACAATACAAAAACTTTAAAACTTTAAATAGAGTACAACAATAAATCGTTGCGTCAAACTCAAACAACAACAATTTTGTGTTTTGGTGAAAACAAAACTGTAAAAAACTTATAGCCACAAATAAATTCTTACCACAATATAGAAAAATCTAAGAAGATCAAAAAAAAAGTGTGAGTAATAAGCAAAAATATAAAATAGACGCGCTCTTAATAATACTATTAAATTTAAATAATATAAATCAAATTAAACGCAAGTTTTTTAAAAACTATAAAAATATTGCTTTTTTAAATTATTTAATACTTTGTTTGATTAATAACGATGTACATATATGTAAAATTTTTATTAGATGAACGTTAAGCACGACTGCACTGAGTTGATGTTCAGTTGTTTGATGTGAAGCCCCTTAGGTGAAACCCTCAGCGTTTATGTATTTCTACGACCTCTAGAGTCACATGTTGCCGTTAAAAAACTAGCTACAAAGTCATCCACATAGTGATTATCTCGAATTGCCTTTGCTGCTTCAGGAAATCCTTTCTCGTGTTGTGTAGCATTCAAATTTTCAACAAACTGTGCTAAGGTGGTGAACAGCATGCGCCGGAAGTCATAACGCACATTTCATATAAGTCCGGCGCTCGCTTTCCGATCTTTCTTCCGTATCGAAACTTGATGGAACATTTCCTCAATATCGGCGCAGACTCCCACGACCGCATACGGAAGTTATGTAAAGCCTTTACAAGTGGTTGATTCAAGTCAGGGCCCCTCATTAGTGTCGATTTAAGAGAAGTTCCGTGTACAACCACTGCTGCATCGAAAAGCAACCGGAGCTTATCAGGTTTGTTGAGCGATTGCACGATTGAGGGAGGTACCAAGTTCTGCCATCATGCGTATTGGCCTCTTCTAGTTCTAGTTTGCGGGCATATCCCTTTTCGATATAGCTATTTATCTGGCGTTCATACATTTTGCTGAGTTCTGGTTCACGGCGCAATTTTCGTTGAATTGAGCGGAAACGTTGTAAAGCTATCTCACGTTTCGTATCTTTTTCCTATATTGTTTGTTATAGATGTCATTATTATTCAAGCTCTCGTGTCTTCGTCGGATTCCATTACTTTTATTAGCGCTTTAACTCCGAAACTCTCTGTAGGGTAGTAATCGTCAATAGTTTGTGCGAGCATGTTGTAGTCATTACTATGCAAAGACATGTAAAGACATGTAGCGAGTACTGACTTTATCAGTTGTGTTCCATATATAACCCAGCCTAAGGGTGTTTTTGAAGCGGTTGGTCCTCCTCCGATAGCTCTTGTTTTTATACCTATACCTAGGTGATGGTGGTCAAGAACAATTAGAAGCTATGGTCTGGCATTCTGATACCCGATCCCAGTCAAAATTCTGAGAGTTCGATGTTTGTGATCCGTTGGTGAAAGTTGTAGTGTCTGCACAGGCAGATTCAGATTGTGCACCGTTCGTGCATTCTTAATCGCAAACCGTGGTAATTTGTTACTTTGTCCGCTGATATGAAAATCAACCTCCCGAGTTATTTCTGATACCGCATTCTGTCCGATGAACTGTAAGGTCAGTGTAGACTCCGGACCCCGTAATTCAAGAAGATCCGCTAGCTCCGAATCGATTGCTGTAAACGATGAGCCCTCAACAAGTAGTGCAAAGGTCTCAATTTGCCTCTTCGGACCATATATACTAACGGGCACCAGTCAAAATAGTATTGGTGAGTTGTTCCGTATTTCTTGACAATTATATATAGCATGTGAGGGGGATTCTGGATCGGTTACTTGAGTCGTCCACTGGTTCTGAGTATACGTATTGTTTATAGCTGACGTCTCATTAAGTTCCTCCGGTAGGTGTAGCGACTCGTGATGCCAATGCACACAAGTCTCGTATGGACATTCTATTTTCGATCTACACTCATTAAATGAATGACCGAAGCATAAATAAAGAAGTCGCACGGTGACCCAACGCTTATCCGCTGGTAGTTGCACAAATATTGGACAAGCGATTTCTCGGTGGGGCATCTTACATATGACATATGTATTACGAACAGTTACTGAAGATACTGGTTCCGTGATATTCACGACGACCCTACCCCCATTGTGCAGTTGGGTACCTTGTGAAGTGTAAGTACTAGGTCTTGTTTCGATTGTGCCTCCTATTGGTTTAATGTCAAGTGCTGCTAAATTTCGCGCACACTTTGTCCTCCATATTGAGAAGTGCTCAGCAGTTCGTCTTGGTACTATTGTTCCTGCATATTCAGCCCATTTTTCTTTCTTTTGAAAAGGTAGTTGTGATACCGATTCGGTGAGCAGTATTGTATCGATGCTCTATTGTAATCTGTAATCTAAACAAGTTCTGAAAATTACTGTACCGGTACTCCTTAGTAGATTGTTTATAAGCCGCTATAAACGCTGGCCATTGTTCCGGCAGTCCGGAAAATGATGGCAATGGATACAAAGCTTGTGCAAACTTCGATTGTACTTGTACCATATTTATGTCTACCTGTTGTGTTAACTCTGTCCGGGTCACGTAGCTTGTACTGCTTTCACCTTTGCTATAATTGTCTTAACATCTTGCTCCACAGCATTCTGTCTGAACTATTTCTTGTACCTTTACAAGTTTCGTAAATTCATTTTGGAATAGTTTGCGCTCCTCACATTCGGCTTTCAAGCCTTTCAAAATGTTATTAAACTGAACGTTGAATCATTTAATTCAACGTTCAGTTTAATAACATTTTGACTCGTCTGCATCAATTCCATTTTTTGTAGAATGACTTCCAATTTGTTCGAATCGCCGCTCACGGCTCTTGATAAATTTGGTTTAATCGTCATTTCCCATTCATCATCGGTTGCGTCGTTCTCTGACACAGTATGTGCTTTCTTTGTGTAGCGCCCGCTTTACCGCAAGACAGGCGTTGAAAAGGCTTCCTTCTTTTCCATGTTGCTCATGTCGAATACACTATATTCGACTCTGCTCCTTTAATTACCACAAAAAAGTTATAAAAGTGTTAGTGAGTCCAGTCGGCTCTATGTAACGCCCCACAGTTCTCGGTCGATAACAAGCTACTGTGGCCGTCGGTCAGTAACATTTTTACGTAACCGGCGCCAGACAACTGTTTGCCCTCTACCGGCGAGCAGAAGTAGCCATACGTAACGATGCCGACGTTCCTTCACTCCTCCGTACTGTTCTCCGGCGGACAAAAGTTGCCTAGTGGCGCTATCTTGAAGCGGACTACGCACTCATTCTTTCAGCTCCTGCTATGTTTTTATCGATTGTTTGATAACCTTTAATGAATTACATAGTATGAACTTATGACACTAATAATTATTAATAGTATTAATATTATTCAGACTATTATTTAAACTCTGAGAAAACAACGCATAATATTCTACAACGTCTTGCTTCGGCGAAGGATTTACCAGAATGATTCTCTTTGAATTTTTGGCGCCCACAGATAAGTGTTCTCTACCTAATATAATAAACAGAATCTGGCAACAACAACCAAGAATTTTCCCGCTTTTTTGCAATTCACCGTAAGTTTTTGATTAGTCCTCAACCTCACTCCATATTAGGGTCAATAACCGTGGTCTAATTGCATGATGTAATTTACTACCTTTGCAGATACATATCCAAATGTAGGACCTTCGGCTTGGAGTATTAGACTCGCAGCAATTCCCACTACATTATTTTAGATAAGAAACCATGCCCACTCTCTCAGCAGCTGGATTTATTCACCACATTTAATACTTAATTCCCCACTTCCCGCGTCATGATAAATTATTGCCCTCACCGTGATCGCTCTCATCTGATTTTGTATCAGGCAGAGTTTGGTCATGAGTTACCTGCCCTTGTGTTGATTTGGAGTGTATGCGTTGTTTTCAGCGAAGCAAACGTAACAACACACTTTGGTTTTTCGTGTCTACACTAAAACCGTAGTATAAAAAGCGTTTCGTTAGTTTTTATTCAGGTGCTCGGTTGCAGCCGGAATGTTTTAAGTTTTGTCTACTGTTTAAGGTCTTTTACATGGAAGATACGCAAAGGAGAACCTGTAAGAGTCTCTAGCTCGTACAAATTATTCCCCAGTACTCTGGACACACGACATTTTGTGTATTTGCGCTTGAAGACCTCTTGTTCGACTTTAAACTTTACGTCACGCGCATGGTGGTCGTAAATGCGAGCCCCTCGGTCATGTGCAGCATGTAAGTTCTCTTTAATTTTACTTCGAGATACTTGAAACAAATTCACTCTATCTAAATCTTTTAATTCATGAATGCTATCTATCTGTGTGTCCCAGGCCTAATGATCATCACCAATATATGTACGTATCGCTGCCAATATTGTTTGATTCACGCGCTCTGACGCGTTGGCTTGAGGTGCGTAGTTTGCATTAGGAAGTTGTTCAATATGGTATTATCGAGTAAATAGTTCGAATTCTTTACTAGTGAACTGTCGTCCGTTGTCGGTACGGATCACTTCCGGAACACCAAATTGATAAAATATCTCAGCTTCCAAGAATTGTATGACGTTGGCCGTTGTTGCCCTTTTCATAGCCCGGAGCCATACGAATTTCGTGAAGTGATCTAGCGAAATAAACAGGTAAGCATGTCCTTTTTTTGACTGGGGATATCTTCCTAGAAAATCTAATAAATCAGGTAGTGGAGCTGCTAAAGCCGAAAAGTTTTTTATAAAACGTCGGTACCATTTAGCCATACCCAAAAAACTTCTCACTTGCCTGATGGAACTCGGAGTCGAAATCTTCAATATTGCCGACACCTTTTCCGTATCCGTCCGTAAAGTCCCTGCCCCTATAATGAAACCCAAATATTTCAGCTGTTTAAACAGAATTTAGACTTTTGTAATGCAATGGTAAGATTAACTTTTCTAAGGCATCCGGCCACTTCACTGAGAAGTTCACAATGTGCTGTGATATCCCGAGATATTACCAATAAATCATTTAAGTAAACAAATACATTATTTTTTAAATTGAATTATTTTGTCCATCACTCTGCATAATCGTTTTGCAGCATTGCATAGCCCGAATGGCATGACTCGAAATTGATATAGAGGACGTCCGGGTATAGTGAAAGTGGTATACTTTCTACTGTCTTGATCGAACTCTATCTGCCAAAATGCGTGTTTCAAGTCTACGCTACTAATGAACAAAGTCTCTCCTACCCTGCGGGGTACGCATCTTTAACCGTGACATTGTTTAATTTTCTTGCGTCTAAACTTAGTCGGTTTTCCCAGGTTTTCGAACCAAAGTTGTGCGGTTACTCCACGGACTTTCGCTATGCTCTATCACCCCCAGGTCGAGCATTGCATCAACTTCTGCAAAAAGCAATTCTTGCACTGCAGGAGACACGGGGTAAAAACACTCCTTTCTTCTTTTGTTAATTCTATGGTATGCTTTTCAACAGTACTCTTTCCCAAGCCGTGTTGCTCAAAACTAATAAA
>JAWNNP010003053.1:0-78829 GCA_035044805.1 Leucophenga maculata
TATTTACACATACGTTTACAGCACTTACAGTACTAAGGGCTGCTGTAAACTGGTACTGCTGCAGGGATAGGTTAATGTGAGCTTCATCGTATCTACCTTTTACATTCGACCATCCTGATCATCATCTGTCTCAGATGATAGTAAATCTTAATTTTCACTGATGTATTTCCATAACTTCATGTTATCGCAACTGGTAGCTGTATTGATCGGACCTTCTACATCTGCTGTCTTTCTGACCTCGTACCGACCATTGCGTTTAACCTTTGTTATTTCGTATGGTCCAAGGTATTCGCTCGCTAGTTTCCTTCCAGCTACAAACTGCGTACGACAAATCGCCACCATGTCACCAATTTTATAACCATACTCATGCTTCCTTTTCGTATCGTAGTTCTTTTTATATACTGACTGAGCACTTTGTATCGCCTTTTTTGCATTTTGCCTATCTGCTGTCTCTCGATTTCGAAGCCTTCATTGAACTCTTATTCGATAAGCTGCATTATGTGGTCATTAGTACCAATCATCATACGGACTCCAAACATCAACTCAAACGGATATCTTTTGGTAGACGCGTGAACATGTGAATTTGAACCATTTAGTTGGTTCCTCTGCTGACAACTTCGCTATTATGGCCAAAATTGATCGATTGACCCGTTCAATTTGGCCATTTCCTCTCGGCACACCAGTAGTACACCAGGCATGCTCGACATTGCTCTCGTTATTGTACTTCTAAAACATCTTTGCTGTAAAAGCTGAGCCTCGGTCACTTACTATGCGAACTGGAGATCCAAAAATGGTTGACCATTCTGTTAACTTCTTCAAAACCTCATCGCAGCTTGTGGATTTAGTTGGGTATAACCACACAAATTTGGAAAAAGTATCCACCATCGCAAAAATATATCTATATTGCTTTGAAGTCGTATCCATCGGTCCAAGATGATCCACATGTAACGTATGCGGTGGCTTATCTCCTTTGTCAATAACATATAGATTTCCTTCTTTTTTTGCCCAGCTTTTTATTGACCAAAAAAACACAGGATACGGTTGTCCTTCAAACCACTGCACCAAATCCGTCCTTAGATGCGTCTGTATGCAATTCAGTTTTGGCATAACGACGGTAAATCTTTAGAACTGGTTCCCGTGTCAAGGCGTTTTTCAACTAATTAACTGCTTCAAGTTCAACGGAATTCATCTGAAAAACTGCGTCTTTGCGTAATAAATGCGTCAGGGGTTTAGCAATCTGCGCGTAGTTTTTAATAAATTTCCGGAAAAATCCTGTTAATCCAAGAAATGACTGTATAGCCTTGACATTTTTGGGAATAGGAAATTTGCTGACTGCGTTAGTTTTTTCCTGGCCTGGCCATATTTCTCCATCTTCTAATGTGTGACCCAAAAAATGTATTCTCGACTGTAAAAAATAGCACTTCTTCCACTTTGTTTTTAAGCCATAGGTCGCTGCAGTGTCGAAAACTCTCTTCATCTTGTGCAAACATTCCTCAGCTGTCACCGCATGTACGTTAATGTCATCCTTGTACAAACTCAATACGTTCTCTTTGATAAGATTTTGGAAAACATCGTTAACAAACCAAATAAATACAGCTGGCGAACTGCAAAAGTCAAATGGAGCTTTATTGAACTCAAATAGACCATCCTTCGTGACAAAAGCCGTATATTTTTTGCTATCCTCTTCAACAGCGACGTGAAAAAACCCGTTCTCAAAGTCCATTACCTTATAATATTTTGCAGCCTGCAATTGTTCCAGTGCGTCATCTATTACAGGAACCAGAAAACAGTCTTTTAAGCACCATTATGTTGAGCTTCCGATAGTCTATGCAGACTCGACGAGTACCGTCCTTCTTCTTAACCACTACTATGCGACTGGCAATATTCGACGTTGAAGGTCGAATAATTCCTAAGTTAAGCCACTCTTCAATTTGTTTGGACACTGCTTCCGCCTCAATTGGAGGAAAACGCCTCGGTGAATGTCGAAAAGCTATTCTTTCACCATCGGGAACAATTCTTAGCTTAACTGGACTTTCGACGACTGGTTTAACTGGTTTATATTCATCAATCATCGACTGCACTTGCGGCTTGAACTGTGGGGGTACACTAATGTCAGTATTTGTTTCAACCACATTGTATATACTTATCTGATTTTCAGATAAGTTTTCTCGTATAGTGGAGAAAACTTATACCCTTTTCCGTCGACATAAAGTTGAATTTGCTTGTGAAGTCAAAACCAAGCAGGACATCACACCCAATAGCCTCGTCCGCGACCACAAAAAATTTGTGTGTAGTCTGCATGCCATCAACCTCGACTTCTGCTGTAAAGTTGTCTATAGGTCGAGTTATACCTGAACCCAAGCCACGTAGGTTAGAAGAGCCTTCTTGCAAGACGACGTTAGATCTGCGGTATATCTGCTTTCTAAAAATCGATACATCGGCTCCTGTTTCAACTAGCCCTTGAATTTCGACGTTGTTTACAACAATATGCTTAAATCGCTGCGAGTTATACATCATATTTACTCCTTTTTGTGTATTGAGGCAGTCTTTTGTGATGTGCCCAACTTTATTGCAACTAAAACATTTTGTTTTTGCTTTGCAATCTTTACCCAAATGCTCAGTTGAGCCACAATTGTAGCAATGATTCTTTTTTTTATCATACTTTACATGATCATTCTTTTTTGCGTGGAACGATTGTGTTGACGTGTGTGAAACCGTCAAAAATCGACTGTAGATTTCATACTTGCCCTGTAGCTCTTTATACGATTTGCAGCTGTATAAATTGAATCTAAAATCGCCCTTCATATTTAACCCATCCACAATGTAGCATATTACCGATTCGGTGTCAACGTTTCCAAGTGCAGGAATCTTTTTAATCTCTAGGACGTACTGGTGAAAACTTTCGTCGCCTCGCTTCTGCCGCTCGCTCATCATTTTGTGTATGTCAGCTCCATAATACGTTCGCTCAAATTCACTTTCAATTAATCGACGCAGTTCTGAATATTCATAAACTGCAGTCGACTCCAAAAATAATTGTGCTGTACCGGACACTTTCGCGCGAGCTTGCACATATTTTTGTTTATCATTCAAGCCGTAAGCATCAGCATTGAGCTAAAGATTTTTAAACCAATGATCCACAGGCATATTTTCACCATTAAAGTCTGGAATTATTTTCGCAATTATTTTCAACAGTCACGCCACTGTCCTTCGTTCTTGACAGCAACTACATCAGCTGTTGAAACGCATCAATATTTACATTTTCCAACGGTTGCGTATCGTGCTCTGTTTTCTGCTCTCCGTCCTTTGGCATAACTGCTTCTGCTGCTTGCTCCGCTACTTGCTGTACTACCGCACTAGTTGATTCTATGTTGATTATATGTTTGCTGTCCTGCGTGTGTCAACTGTTTTTTCCCACTCATGGAATGGCTGGGAACTGTAGTTACTTTTCCTTTCCAACTGTTGCTGTCTTACGCACACTTTAGCCGCGCTATTTAATCTCCTTATTATGTTTTTTTTTTTTAAATCAATTTCATTATCAATTATTTGAAAAAAAATTATTTAAATGCAAATATTTTGCCTGCTGCAGGGATATGTTAATGTGAGCTGCATCGTATCTACCTTTTACATATATATGTACATATGTATGTATATATATATATAAATAGGTTCAGTTCAGCCGTCAGTTGAAAGAAAGTCGTAAATTAGTAAAGTCGACCTCAGCCGCGATATTCAAGCCTAAGCCGTCAAATAACTCACTTAATGCATATTATTAAGCATATTCGCAACTATTAACATTATGAAAGTGTTATTGAAGACCAAACAATTGATAATTACTTAACATCTGATTAATAATCTACGTAAGTAATATCACATATATTTAATTTTAGCAAGCATTGACTGGTATTTAAATCTGGTTAAGTGAGTCTAAGGAACATAAAATTATTTTATGGTGATAGCGTTAGAACGCGAGAAAGATAGATTTGTAGAATATAGACATTATAAAATATAAAATAGTAAATTTCCGTACTTTCGTTTTTTTATGTTGCTGTAAAATATTCTTTACAAATAAAATCCAAATCTATATAGAGTCAAGAAGAATTTATACTCTTCTGCTATACATCCACTCGCTTATGTACTGAATAAAATATGCCTGCATTTATCCGGGCCTAGAAAAATTCAATGTTCATTTAGGTGTTTATATATTACTAACATAAGGACGGTAAAAAATATTTGATTTAGGAAAGCTGTTGTGTGCGAACCAATTCATTCAGCCAACACCTTTTTTTTATAATTAAGTAAAGAGACAGCTATTCGAAAAAAACCGGAAAAAAATATTAACAAATTGTTAATATATTTCTTGTACAAATTCGATAGCATAGAAACATTTCACTCGAGGCTTGATAAATTTAACAAATTGACAGAGTAACAAAGGCAAAATTAAAGAAGAAAAATTAGTATCAGACATAAACCAAGTAAATTACGGGAACCGGCAAACATACGAAGCAAGGGACATTAGGAGTGTACATTTCAAACATAACTCTTAACTAAAACATATAGCCATTTTTGTGTGCTATCTTCGCGTGACTATCTGGTGGCATTTTTCTGTGGACTTTTTCGTGAACTCTAAGCAACTGGGCAAAACAGTGCAACATTCGACATCAGGCAAGCAACACATGGACTCGACACACTCATTAAACTAGAGGCAACCAGAACGAGTGACGGTTTAGTAATCAATGGAAAACAAAGAGTATATCATGGCGGCTGAATAAATCAATTGAGCAAACTTGAACTCATGCAGTGCGCAGAAGAGTTTTTGGAGGATACGGATAGGACCCAAACGGAGCTAAAGCAGAGTCTCATTTCTTTTGTCGAGACTGGACCACACAATGAACAATTAAAGCTCTCACACAGTCCGTATAGCTCTCCAATCGTACTCGTTCCGAAAAAGAACGTACAATGGCGTGTTTGTATAGACTTTCGTCAACTTAAAGAAAATTCTGAAAAATTTGCGTACCAAATTCCAGACCCCGACAGCACAGAATATACTGCGTTCACCGTTCCTGAGCGTGGCCTTTGCCAATGGCGCGTTATGCCTTTCGGACTTCACACCGCTCCGGCGACATTTCAACGCGCCTTAGACAGCATCATCGAAGCGGATATAATAAGATGAGATCATCGTAATAAGTCGAACTAGAGAAGAGCACATGGAGAAACTAAAAGAAGTCTTTCGTCGTCTTCGAGCTGCCAACTTACGTATTAATTACATATTAATTAACACCGAAAAATGTAATTTTTCCCAAGCCTGAATCAAATATCTGGGACACATAGAGAGCAACCGAGGCATACATACGGATCCAGAGAAAATCACTGCTGTGAGAGAACTTAAATCACCGCGATCAGTAAAGGAGGTACAAAGTTTTCTGGGCATCGCATCCTGGTATAGACGTTCTATACCAACTTTTACTGAGCAAGCCAAGTCGTTGTATGACGTCATCTAGAAGGTAAATAAGTTCCGATGGGAAGAAGACCCACAATATGCATTCCTACAATTCAAGAAATTACTAACGGAGACGCCTGTATTATCATCTCCCGACTTTACGAAAACTTTTACGCTATAAACTGATGCCAGCGATTATGGACTCACACAAGAATTCGACGGGGTTGAGCGCGTCATAGCCTATTCTAGCCGAAAGCTACGCAATGCCGAAGTAAATTACACCGCTACTGAAAAAGAAAGTCGGGCGATACTTTGGGGAATTCGAAAAAACAAAATGTACCTCGAGGGGTATCATTTTATTGTCGTGACGGATCATCTCGCTCTTAATTCTATCGAGAGTCCAGTCGCAGCGAAACCCCGAAGATACTCAACTCGGATAACGGCGTGCAATTCAAGAGTGGAAAATTCACAGAATTTTTGGGGAACATGGGAGTAAAATCTAGAGAAATCAGCGGAACTGCTGGCGAAGAACTACAACCTAAGGAAGAGACCATGGATACCGAAAATAGGCGATCTCGTATGTGTTTGACAACACCCTCTTTAGCAAGCAGTGGACAATTTTGCAGCCAAACTGGCTACTAAGTTCGACGGACCATGTCGGGTTTTAGCTTTCCCTTCGCCCGTTATCCTACGAGTGAAGAAAGATACGGAGAAAAAAGCGAGAAATATGCACGTGGGGGAAGTCAAACCACAACACATTCCGATGTCCTCACCGGAGAAATAACACATTGAATGATACACCGAGTCATACGGTCAATCGAGCTGGGCGATATCTGACACTAACGCGAAAACAGCCCAAAAATTCAACTAACACCCGATAATTTGTGTACACACTTAATGTCATGAAATTAGGTATCTACCTGATGTATAAATAGTTTGCAAGATCTGGAATAATGGGTCGCATATATCATCGTTTAGCTTCTTCTTTACGACTTCCTTGCAGACGATGGACGTCGGAGGACTCCACACCACCGACGAAACCACTACAACAGCACCGGATGCAAACCAGACCTCGAACTGTGGTGGAACACGAACTGTGGGGGAACACGAAGTGGAAGGGATTCGTGTTCACCTAAAGCGGAGCCTATTTAAGGAGGGAGTCGTTCGTCTGAAACGGAACAGAACACCAGTACCTCCCCAGATGCAAGAAACTAGCGCCACGGAAGTAGCAAAGTTCGACACTTAGAAACAGATGACACCGACAGTGAGCAACCAAGTACTAACAATCTCGCAAAACTCCGGGCAAACAGTTAGCTCCACGGAAGAAGCAAAGCCCGTCAATCCCATTGAGATGGCAGCGCCGGTGAGCAACCAAGTACTAACAATTACGCAGATCTCAGTGAAAGAAGTAAGCTCCACGGAAGAAGCAAAGTCCGACAACCCCTTTGAGAAGGCAGCGACGGTGAGCAACCAAAAACTGTTGATCGTGCAGAAATCGGCAGTGCCACAGTGTCATTTAGCTACCATAATCACACCCAAACATTCAGGCAGGTCGAGAGCTGAGGAATCACGGCAACAGGAGTCAAAAGCGTCGAATCACCATTCTCGTCACTTCTGTTCACGCATCAGACAACGAAGCTTATCAAACACAGTTGACCAGAGAAACTTAAGATGATGCAGCCCACGACCAGCCGTTCGGGAGACAAAGGCATCCAAGACTACAAGATTCCTAGCCGAGACCGACATCGCGAGATTAACCCAAGTAAGAGCTCCGTTCCGATGCAGCGCTCTCCAAAGCCCAGAACCGAAACTCGAACAAACACTGGCCCACACAAGGATGGCGATCGACGACGAGACAAAGAAAGGAATGTGGCAGACCCCAAGAAGGCAGTCAGCAGGAGGGTGAAATCACATCAATCCGCGGAACGTGATCCGAAGAGGAATCAACACACCAAGTCTCGCCACGAGCATCACCGCAAGATCTGGGACACCCACGATCATCGACATAAGCACGCCAAAGAAGCACGAGCCAGTCAGAGCATCGTGGTCGGGCGGATGAGAAAGCCAACCGGAAAGTAGAATCCATCCGTCGGCAGAAGCGAATGTCGAAACATCACGACAAAACCCCGAACAAGCGCCGGACAAAAACTGGTACGAGTAAAATCGAGAAAGTTATAGACATACCAAAACACACACCGGCGTATACAAACAAAAAGCATGACGATACCGGTGAGGCCAATCGCGGTGACCGAAAACAACGTCAAGCTCAACAGGAGAAGTCATCACGCCCCCGCCATCGAGAGAGAGTACGGGGTACGTACGTACGGCGACACGCATCGACAACGTGAAACTACCAAAGACACTACTAAGCCTCAACAACAGAAGACCAGCAAGAAAAATCAAACGTGCGAAAGACCGAGCCAGACGCAACCGGTGGCTGCACACTTCTGAGAAAAGAATAGTGCAGCAAAGCAGACAAGCGGAGGAGACTCCTGAACGTCAAAAAATAGCTGTGTCGTTGATGGTATCCTATCACCGAGCCTCTTACTACAGGTATGCGAGCCATCGAAAACTGATAAAACCAAGGAACTAGAGAATTGGATTTTCGATGTCAATGCTGCCGCGAAGCTACCACTCATACTTTTGACTACGACGTGGATGACGTCTTAGGACGACATAGAATTTTCGTCATGCACGAGGCTGTAGAGTTGCCAAATGTAAAAACAACAGTTGATACCCCACAAGCGAATTTAGCAGTGTCCGAAACCACAGCCATGGCAGTATTAGGTAAAAATCCAGTGATGGATCAGATGGAGACTACCCAACACGCGTATAGCGTACTTCAGGCAACCCACGATGAGACACTGTCACCCAGTTCGAATCCAAAAATATCAGGAGAACAGCAGAAATCTCCAGGTCCAACGACTGAACAAGAACCAAACACGACGACCCAAGGTGCGAAAGAACACTTTATCCCGGAGAATCTGCGAATCGAAATCCATCAGACACTACGCCAAAAGAAAGCAGGGAAACCCATGTACTTCACTTGGCCCGCAGAGGAAGGTTACTACCAGATAAATCTGTCACAGGGAGGCCAACCTTTCGTACGCCTTCGACGATCGGGACATCCAAACATCACACTGACTGAAAGGGAAGTTCCTTTTATCCCGAAAAACAGGGGGACGATGCCCACAGGCCTTCGCACAACGCAATAGCAAGCATACAAAAAACAAACAAGACGGCACGCTACACACGCAATGCTTTAGGGAAAAAAATTAAGTAATTAAGATAACGAAATAAGAACCCAGATTTAACTAATTAACTACCACAGAAACTGCACTTAATATAAACTAAGTGTTAACAATTTGTTTACAAATACAGTTTCTTCAATTTGAATGAAAAATAAAAACAAAGTCGGTGTCATTTAAACTTGGAAATATCACACAGCCAGTGGTCACTGAAATTGAAAATATTCTACATCAAACGACTGGGCATCCGGCAAGCATACCTCGGCCTGTGACTCGTTACAGTGCGATTATGACTCTTTCAACAATTCGTATATATAGATGTACAACCATCCAATAATTGATGCACCATCCCTTCACGTTAGTTACAATGGGTTGTGCAAAATCATCATCTAATTTTCTGCCTGTCTTAAAGAATGGTACCCTAAAAGATTACAAAGAAAGAAAGATCGTTAGGTCGTTTAAAAATCGCTAATTCTGTGAAGATTGTTGCTTGTGCAAGACTATTAAAATTTTGTTATTTTATTTACACTCCAATTTGAAATACACTACAATCAGAAGAGTTTATATATATTAAGTATCATGCATTGAAAAAAAAGTAAATAAAGTTCAATGTGTTTTCATTTTATGAAAGATATTGTTGTTTTGTTGTTTTGCACATCAAAGCCTCCGCCACCAAAGCCTGCACCACTGACATGTTTCCTTTTTTATTAGATAAGCGGTACCTTATGAGCAGTCTTATATAAATTTGATTAACATCTGATGGTGGGATTTATGTTAAAATATACGCAATAATTTATAATTCTTAGTGTATAAATCAAGAACCTTTTCCTAAAAAAAAAAACAAAAGTATACAGTAAAATTGCGCTAAAATATCCAAAACAAATATAAATTATTTTTTTGACTTCATAAAAATAAAATAACATACACATCAGTGAATATAAAGAAAATGGGAAAAGGGCGAATGAACTAAATTCGAAAAGTCTCAACTTCTCGAAAGTTTCGAGATTTACGTGTTTCAAAATATTTGGTTGCATCATTGGACATACTTCTTTTGATTTTTTTTGACGAAATTAAGAAGTTAATGCTGAAAATTTTAAAATGCTAATAGTGTTTTAGAGTATGTTAGCCAATATCTTTCGAACAACTAGACCAACTGCAAAGATCTTGGTCTTGTTGTTAAGATAAAATTTAATTTCAAGTTTATATTTCTTCACACGAAGCTGCTAAAAAAATCAATCAGGCTTCAACCTATTATGAAACACGAATATCTCGAAACTGGAGGATAATTTGGAATATCTGGGAACGCAATGAAAATGATGCACAGTGTTACTATCTAATTTATTTCGATGCAACTTTTCTTATTGTTTCGTTTTATTAACACACGAATTATCTATTACATATTTAAACTCAACATCCAATGCAACGCATATGATTATGGATCACAAATCAAAATATTCATTTACATGAAAAGATTTAATAAAAAATATTTGGTTTTTTTTTCTTGTAAAATTGTATTTAAGTATGCAGAGGCAGCAGGTGAAAAAGGTGTGGTAAAATGTCGAGTGTTAATTGCATCCGATATAATGTATGTACGAGGGTTGCTACTCAAATTTCTAGCGTGAGCAACAAAACATGTTGCCAGATGCAATCTGACGCCTCCATCGTAAAATCTGACATTTTTTACGCCTAACTTACTGTGAACACTTTGACGTACGAGCGCAATTTGGTTTCTTTACAGACACCTGAAAAATTCATATCGGCCAAAAAATGGAATTAAACCGTGAACATTTTCATGCGATGATGTATTACGATATTCGACGTGGACTATCAAGACAAGAGTGCACCAATCTACTTAAATCAACTTTTGGAGCTGAAGCTCCATCCTTGGCCACTGTAAAAAACTGGTACAACGAATTAAATCGTGGCCGTAGTTCGCTCCCCGTCGAAGTTTGTGAAGGTCGTCCAAAATCATTCTTTTTCTAGAAAACATCGATGCTGTGTGTGAACTGATAAATCAAGATCGTCATGAGACATACTGTGAGATTGAGGCATTCCTGGGCATTAGTATGACAAGCATACTTACAATATTACATGAAAATTTGGTCGTCAGAAAGGTTTGTTACGATACCGATACCGCATAATTTGAAAGTCGCTCAAAAGAAGGCTCGTGTCGATTGGTGCAAGCAAACGCTGAAGAAATTCATGTGAGGTGCGTTAAAAGCCGTCAACGTGGATATATGCGTATGAGCCCGAAACAAAACAGCAGTCGACCGTCTGGGTCTTTCAAGACAAGCAAAATCCAAAAAAAAAATAACTCGCGCAGCACATCGAAGCAAATGATCGCATGTTTCTTCTCGAAATCCGGACATGTTGCGACCGTGCCGCTTGTGGAAAGAAGGACGGTCAATTCTGTATGGTATACAACCATTTGTTTGCCTGAAGTGTTGAATGAACTGAGGAAAACCAACTGAGCTTTGACTCTTCGGCCATAACAAATGAGTTTTTGGATGCTCATAACATCGATTTGATGGGTCATCCGGCGTACAGCCCTGACTTGGCACCAAAAGACTTCTTCCTGTTCCCTCACATCAAAAATATACTGCGCGGACAGCGGTTTTCAACGCTCGAAGAAGCTGTTGATGCCTTCAAAACTCATGTTTTGGAGGTATGTATCTCATTTGGAGTAGCAAAACTGCTTCAAAATGGTTCGGGCGAATGCAAAAGTGTATCGATCTTAATGGTGAATAAAGTGATTTTTTCTCATAAATTACCGTTTTTTCATGGTTAGGCTAGAAATATATGTAGCCACCCTCGTAAAATAGAACTTACAAATGAAAGTTCTCAGTTCTCACTGTACACTCCAACAGTGCGGTCGTGTGTATTTTCGCTGTGCGCATTTTTCACAAGTTTTTAAAAAAAAGTCCCATATATATACAAAATTGATTTTTAAAATTACAAATTTGCAAAGTTATCATATTAATTTCGTTCTAATTATAATTGTTTTATTATAAGCCATATAGTATTTATATTTAATTTAATCTTAAGCGTATACTTTTTCTTTTTCTCCTAGTTTGTTTACACTTTTAAGCTATTCAAACAAACTAACAAACTAGTGTACTTTGTTGTTGTTTATTTTTTCGGAAGTTGAGTTTATTACGGGAGTTTCAGTTTGTTACTCTCTAGTGCGCTTAGTTTCTTGTAGCTTTGTTGTTGCTGGGTCCTATTCTTTCGGAAGTTGTGTTTATTGCGAGCGTTATAAGTGTTACTCTCTAGTGCTAACTTTCTCTGTTTTCTAAAGTTTGTATAACACATATTATTTTTTCAATTTCTTTAGTGTCGCATAGTTTTAGGCACACTATTATAAAATGGCCTGTTTTGATTCGCGCTGCCAACACAAAATTAAGCCTTGTACGGATCAATACATTGCTTGTTGGCTTTGCGATAATGTTTCGCACTTGTTTTGTGCAGGTTTAAATGGCCGTATTCTCGATGATATTAATGATCGTAAGGGTCTGCGTTGGACTTGTATCCAATGCAGATCTACTGAGACTGAGATAATGAAATTTATGAGCCATACCAGGTCTGGTTTCCCTGAACTCAGGCGTGATTTTAAACTCATGAACGATAAGTTTGAAGAACTTGAAAAAACGTTCAATGATTTTAAATGTACTCATTCGTCCCCTAAACGAAAAAAGAAAAATTCTCCTAAATCTAAATCTTCTATTGCTGTACCCTCTCAGGTTGAACCTCTTAGTTCGATTGTACCTGCTAATACGTCATCTTCCCTCGATGAACCAGCAACTCCGAACGTTCTTACCAATGCACCTGTATTTTTGTCTCCGTTCGACGAGAAAGCAGAAGTTAATAATGCCAATCCCTCTCCTAAACCAGTAAGGTCAGCTATGGTGCCAATGCAAATTGATAGTGCAGGACGCCACTTAACTTTGAACCGTCAACAAGTGATACTTGTAACCCTTTGGTGGTAGTCGAAGTCTGCTCCGTTGCGTCAAATATAAATAACCCTAATGTTAATAGTCTGACCGATGTTGCCCCTCGTAAGTCCGTGTTTATATCACGCCTGTCTTCTGAAACGACTAAATATAATATAAAAGCGTATATTAACTCGGCCGTTATATGCCCAAACAATATTTCTGTGTCCAAATTTAATTTTTATTACTCCCGTTCTATCTCCTCCTTTAAAGTTATTGTTCCTGTGTCTATTTAAATTTCTGGCCTGCCGGTATCGTAGTGCATAAATATGTTTATAAAAATAAACGTTCTTCTGCACAGAATGGTGTTGAATTACCATTAGTATCACCATCTACGCAAAAAAACTAAGTCCTACTTCTTTCCTAATCCATTATCAAAATGTGAGAGGGTTAAGAACTATGCTTAGAAATTTGTATCTGAATAGTTTTTCTTTTAATGCTGATATCATTGTCTTCACTGAAACTTGGCTTCAACCTCACATCCTTAATTCGGAGTTTTATAACGATAATTTCGTTTCTTTTAGAAAAGATTGTCTCATTCGCTCTGGTGGTGGTGTACTAATCTCGGTCAAATCAACTTTAATGATAGAGGAAATTTGTATTTTTAACCCGGACATTGAATTATTATGTGTTAAAATTTCTCTTCGTAGTTTTAACATATTCATTAGTTGCTCATATATTCCTCCTGCTGCAGAAGCCAATATTTACTGTCAGCATGTCGCTGCTGTCTCTTACATTGCTACTCTTCTACATAAAAAAGATCATTTTATTGTCATGGGTGATTTGAATCTACCAAATATAAGATGGTTGCATATGAAAGACTATTCTATGCTGATTCCAGCTGAAAATAATTCTTAATAATCTACTTGAGTTGTCCATGCAACAGTATAAGAATGTTCGCAATAGTTCTGATAGACTACTTAATCTCGTTTTTGTTGATGCTGGATTTGATATATTTATCAAAAGGAACTCTCCTTTGACAACTCCAGAAGATAATCACCATCCAACCTTGGAAGTTTCATTTGAGGCTGAAAAAATGTTTTCTTCACGGGATAGAAATAAATGCCTTCGACGAGTCAGATGTTTTAGGAAAACTGACTACGATAAATGAAATCGCCTACTTTAAAGTACCGATTGGTCTGCTTTGAATTGTTGTACAATATTGAATTGGCATTGAATACTTTTAATTACACCATTTTCAAATATTTTGACAGATGTATTCCATGTACTTTTAAGTTCAGTAAAAAGACCGCATTGCTTCCCTCGTAGTCTTTACAGATTAAAGAATGTTAAGTCACGTTTATTGAAAAAGTGTAAACGCAGTGGCTATAACTCTGATTTTTCTAAGTATTGCGTTGCACGGTCTAACTTTAACGCATTAAATCGTACGTGTTATGCGGACTATTTAATAAAAGTTTAACAAAACGTGCGTCGCAATCCAAAATCATTCTGTAATTTCGTAAAAACGAAACGCAGCACTGCAGTGTACCCATCTCAATTATTTTTTAATGATATATATGCATCGTCTGACTCGCTAATATCCAATTTGTTTGCTGACTTTTTCCAAAGTACATATTCTAATTGCATTGTCAATCCTACTAGTATATACCCATACAGTATTACATCGTATGACTTCATATCTCCTCCTATTATCTCTATTCAAATTATTTGAACATGTCTCTTATCCATAAAATTTTCCTTCCTACCTGGACCTGATGATATTCCCAGCAGTATACTAAAACAGTGTTCTAACACAATTTGTTCCCCTTTATTGATTCTTTTCAATCTATCTATAAGGTTATGCAAGTTTCCATCTCTTTGGAGAAAATCTTTCATAATTCCACTTCATATAAAAGGCAGAAAATCTGATATAACGAATTATAGAGGCCGAGTGCTATACCAAAATTGTTTGAAAAAATCATTACAGACCAATTGCAACAGTTGTTAAAGTCTGTTGTAAGTCCTTACCAACATGGATTCGTTAGAGGCAAATCCATTTGCACAAATCTGTTGGAATTTCCTTCTGTTGTGAATAATGGTAGTGTGTGTCACAAACACCTTTTGTTTAAATTGAAAACTATAGGCTTCCCACCCTCTCTTTGCTCTTGGATTGAGTCGTCCGGTAGGACACAAAAAGTTTTATTCAACAATTGTTTATCTAAAACTATTATCGTATCTTCTGGTGTTCCCCAAGGGAGCCACCTTGGTCCTATAATGTTTAATATTTTTATGAATGATCTTCCCATTGCTATAAATCATGATCATAAACTTATGTATGCAGACGATGTCAAATTATGTTTGTCATATTCTGATATCTCCCAACACAGTTTGCAACAGGCTGATTTTAACTCCCTACATACATGGTGTAGTCTTAATTACCTGAACTTGAATTTCTCAAAATGTAAATGTATGACATTTGATCGTAGAAATCCATTTATAGTTGATTATTCTTTAAATAATAATATCCTCGGCAGATAATATTGTTTTAATGATTTGGGTATCCTTATGGAACTTAAACTTATTTATAACAAAAACATTGGATCGATGCTAAGCAAAGCAAAATTTATTCTTGGCTTTGTTATGCGTTGGTCCAAGGAGTTTGTTTACGCCGCAAAGGACGATAATGGGTTAAGTTTTTGTTATATTTTAAAGTTGTAAATAGCAAAACAGAATACGAAAAAGAGCAAGCGAAAGAGAATATTCCGTTAGCAACTTCTTCCTATTAGTATTTTGTTGTTGTAATAACCCACCACCTTTTGCATAGATTTTGTATATATTTCTTGTGATCGCTAGCATTAGTTAGTTGCAATTTTGACTCCGCGCCTTCTTCTCGATCGTGTTAGGTCTCTGCCGCGGTGGCCAGAGCTAGTACTTTTCTTAGTGTTTTTTGTGCTCCAACATTTGTGTTGTTAAACGCATTTATATACATTTGTAATATTGTTGGTATTATTAAGTGAATAATAATAAATAGATAAATAAATAGATTTGGTGCTTTTTGTTACGCGGTACCAAATTATATAAAATTGTGAACCATTTGAAATTAACTTAAATAATATTTAAAAACCAAGCCAAAAAGTGTTCTTATTAACGAAAGTAGAAAACTAGCCGTATTTAATTGGAATTATATGCGGCTGCGTTTTATTAACAAGGAAAACTGGCCGTACTTATTAAGCGCATTTAATTGGAAACAAGTGCGGCGGTGGCTGAATATTAATTTGAGTGAACAATTGGTCCGATCTGCAAAGCAAACCACCTTGGAACAATATTCCAAACAAGTTAAAGAAGGCATTTAGAACGGGAGCTAAACAGCTAAAAGCAGAATAAAGATATATATCGGTGGATATATATTGCGTCTGCGTCTCGACTGGATTAATCGGTGGATTTTTACCCGAGTACGCAACGCATAAAAGGCTGACTCATTGGACACTTTCTGGATCGAAATTTGGTGCGTATAAAAAGTGACTTATATGCATCGACACTGTGTGTGTTTTACTATTTTTAGAGTATGAACACAGCAACACTAGCGAATAGGTCGCAGTGCAACAGCTGTGACGCCGTCGCTGCTGTTGGAGATTGGACAACTTTACTGGCGCCGCCGGTGAAGCAACAGAGTTTAATGACCCTTATACCACTAAACTACTCTATACCTCACTTGTCCGCCCAATTTTAGAATTTGGATCCTGTGTATGGAATCCTTATAATATTATTCACCAAGATCGTATTGAATCTGTTCAAAAACAGTTTCTTCTTTTTGCTCTTCGCAGTCTTAATTGGGATAGCCATGTAAATCTTCCATCTTATAATGACAGATTAAAATTAATTAATCTTCCAACCCTTTCCTCAAGTAGATCTATACTCTCTGTGGTTTTTCTCTACAAAATTCTTATTGGTGATATTGATTCCCCTTACTTGCTTTAGTCAATTTCATTCAATGTCCCCTTTCGACCAACTCGTCATTTTGTGCCAATAAAATTACGTTTTTGTACGACTAATTACGCTCTCAATAACTCTCTTCGAGCTCTCTGTTCTAACTATAATAAATTCTATCCTTTTTTTTTCTTTTCATTCGTCTTTAAGTTCTGTTAAAAATGCTGCACTAACAAATAATACAATTTTGTAATTTTCATTTTCTTTAAATTTCTTTAATTTGTAATTGCGCCCGCTTGGACCACTACCTAGCTGTGAGTAGGGGCACAGTCGGTCAACACGGCGGCCATACAAAAATTCCTCCACCGGGTCTGAGCATTCGCAACTTCTATAGCCTTAATTAACTTTATAGTTATATTAGTTTAAATAATTAGTTAAGACGACCACTGAGTTTTAGTCGAAAGATTTTTATTTTAAAATTTTTTTTTTACTTGGAAATCCATAAATCAATGTGTATTGAAATACTTTGGTTTTTTAAACAAATTTATATTGTTACAATATAACTTAGCACGCTCCATCCACCTAGCAATATTCTTTAAATGACTGGATTTTGTCTAAGAAGAGGATTGACATATCTGTTTTCCGCCACGGAAATAATAATTTTATGTTCTCTAACTTCGTGATAAAATTAAACACGACTAGGACTGCTCCGGAATTTCACAAGTTTATTTTAAAATTTTGAACCTGCCCCTCTTCACCATAAAATCACCCTCAAGGCTAAAATTTATACAGATAACGTCCCTCCAAGCCAAAATCCAAGAAGTTCATCAAAACCGGATAATAAATGACGATTTTATAAGCAATTGAATTTGAACAAATTCAAATCATTTGTGCATCGCCGTTATTTATATTCTAAGACGCGCTCCGTTATTTAGATCATTTTAGCTAACTTCGTTCGGGCTAAATAGTCTGCGCACTATCGCCCTTTTGCTTACTTTTTGATTCGATCACAGTCTGTCGCTATTGTCGGTTAGTTGTTGCGGAGTTTTTGCGTACTCCTACATACATACATATATATATACATTAATTTCGTGCAACGGGTCAGCGTATTGTGCTACCGCGTTAATTCCTTTTTATTGCAAAGCGCCGCGCGCAAATATATATTGTGAACATTTAAATTGATAAAACGTCTTTTATTTATGCGCAAACAATTTCTTGTTATTTACAAATGTTGAAAATATTAATAGATACACACGCCATCAAAAAAGCTTGATGGTTCAACATTTGGAGGCCCCGACGAGATACTAAAAGTATATAGACAATAAAAATATTTGAACAATAAAGGTGCTTCGACAGTTAAAGTGCTTGGACAGTGAAGTGCATAGACTAAATACAAAGTGCATAGACTACAAACATAAAGGTGCATAGATTATTAATGTGAATAATTAATAATCTAATTAACACAAAAATAAACGGTGATAAATAAAGTGGCAATTATTGCAAATTTAGTGCAATTGCAAGTGCAGCAACTACAAAAACAATACCGTACGGCTATTTATTTGCATTCCTTTTGAACGGTTCGCGTTCGTTGACCTTTTCCGTTCGCTAATATTCGAACGCGCTTAAATAGAAACAGTTTCAGTATATTATATACATATGTGCTTACATACATCTCCTACGC
Source organism: Leucophenga maculata (assembly GCA_035044805.1). NCBI lineage: Eukaryota > Metazoa > Arthropoda > Insecta > Diptera > Drosophilidae > Leucophenga > Leucophenga maculata. The sequence continues at coordinate 18,223 of JAWNNP010003053.1, forward strand.
GGTTAAATTAGTTCGGCACATTTGTATTCTGGAATTCGGAGTCGCAGTGACTTTTACATATAATTTCGCAAATTATATAAAATTAATTTGATTTAGTTTGTGCTAAGATGTCGACTCCAGTGAGAGACTCTCAGTCTATGGACGACTCTATATTGTTCCTTAAAGACAAATGTGATGCAATCAAAGAACAATTAAATCGGTTAAATGTGTCGCATGATTGCTTGCAAGATTTCAGTGAGGACGAACTACGAGTGCGTATAGACTTATTCGAAAGGTGTTACAATATTTTCGAAATGAAATTAAGAGTGACAATCGGTCAAGTTTTATTTCATTGTACATGGACGCTAAGTCGAAATTCTGTCGTCAGTTGCGCGAAAAACGGGCTTGTGCACCATCACACACTTCAACGCGTATAAACAATAATTCGTCCGACATTATCTCTGTATTGAATGCTAGTCGCGCGCGGTCTCGACTGCCCGAACTTCGGTTACCTACTTTCAGTGGCGGTTTTACTGAATGGGCGGATATCAATTCAATGTTTAGTACGATCTGGATTTATCAAAAATTGAGAAGTTCCAGCATATTCGTTCGTGCCTAAAAGGAGCTGCGCTCGACACCATCCGATCTTTGGAAATAAATGAGGGCAACTATGATATCGCTTTGGATTTGCTCAATAAACGATTTAATAATAAACGTCTTGCATTTCAGGCACACATCAGGGAGATCTTCGGGCTAAAGAAGGTGGAGTCAACGTCCGTGGAAAGGCTTCGAGCGCTTTCGGACAGTCTTAATGCACATATGCGTGCTTTAAAGACGATGGGCACCACTGAACAAATTGCTGGTAGTATTATCATCCAGTTGATACTACAAAAACTGGATAGCAGCACCCAAGCAAAGTGGGAGGAAGCTTCGCCAATATCTGAGATACCATCGTGGGAATCCTTTTCATAATTTTTGGACAGACGCTGTCAGACCTTGGAGGTAGTAGAGCATGCAACTTTGTCGCGTGCACAAGGATCTCAGGTGGGCAAGAATAACAAAATTACTAATATCCATCAAAAATCATTCCTTGTTGCTAATAACACTGTTGTTACGTGCTTATTTTGTGATATGGCAGGCCATTCTATATACACTTGTTCAAGATTTGCCAACCTGTCACCGTTTTTACGGCAGAAAGAAGTTGAAAAACTAAATCTTTGTTTTAATTGCCTAAAGAGAGGACATCATTTGCGCATGTGTCGCTCTGGTGCGTGTAGAACATGCAATGTAAAGCACCATACTTTATTGCACTTCAACAATGATCATTCGCAACCCATATCGGATCCCTCAACCATCAGTATCTCTCAAACAGAAAATTTAATAGCTCCATCGACTAACAATGGTTCACCCTCCACAGTCCTTCTTGCTCAAGGTCTCAACCCTGATTTGGTGCTTCTTGCCACTGCAGTAGTACTTGTTAAAAATCGTCATGGTGTCTTATTTCCTTGTCGCGCGCTTTTAGACTCGGGATAGCAGCTTAATTTTATTACGTCTCGCTTCGCCCATCAGCTAAAGCGTACTGAATCGAATATTTCTGTTTCTGGTATTGGAGCCAATGACTTTGTGACTGAAGGTTTTGCTGTCAATGTATTTTTCCAGTCACAATTGTCGGATTATTCATCATCTGCTTTCGCTTTAATAGTTCCGAGAATTACTGACAACCAGCCTAATTTCAGAGTCGATACTACGGACTGGAACATACCATTGAATGTTCAATTAGCTGATGAGCAGTTTTTCAAATCGCAGCGTATTGATATGCTCATAGGTGCAGGCATATTTTTCGACCCTATGTGCGTAGGTCAGATTCGGCTAGTATCAGGCTTACCGTTGCTGCAAAAGACTCGTCTTGGTTGGATTATTTCCCAGTAAGCCAGTAAATGCAGATATTTTTTGCCCCATCACTGTGTCGTAAAAAATGATAGCACAACCACGAAGTTAAGAGTAGTCTTTGATGGGTCAGCTGCATCTTCTACTGGATATTCACTCAATGACTTGCTTATGATAGGACCAACCATACAGTCAAAGCTATTTAACATCAACTAGCAATGGATGAAGTTTCATCATACCCTATTGGTTCGAAAGCAATTTTGAATGATTTTTATGTTGATGATCTGATCACTGGTGCAAACAATACGCAAGAAATATCTGAAATTATTGGCCAGACTTCAGGACTTCTTGCAAAGGCGAACTTTAAACTTCGGAAGTGGTGCTCGAATCGTTCTGGTGTTTTGAGTGGATTGCCTTGTGAAGATAGAGAAACTTTTTTGAGATTTGATGATGACAGCAGTATGACGAAGACATTAGGACTTGCTTGGGATCCATCGTCTGATAACTTTTTGTTTTCGTTTGCTCCCACTAAAGTTACAAAAATATGCAAGCGTACTATTTTGGCAACCATCGCTCGGTTTTATGATCCACTTGGACTTATTGGACCCGTAGTAGCAAAGGCGAAAATATTCTTGCAGCTATTATGGAGAGAAAAACATAGTTGGGATGAAAGTTTGCCCTTGGCACTCGAGACATCTTGGTATGAACTTCACAAAGATTTTGGCTCAGTTCAGCACTCCGTTTTTCCGCGTTATGTTTTGATGCCTAATGCATATGTGGAAGTTCATGGATTTTGTGACGCCAGCATAGAGGCTTACGGAGCCTGCATTTACATTCGGTCAGTTTGTCAACAGGAGGTTGAAATTCATCTGCTTTGTTCGAAATCGAGAGTAGCACCACTCAAAACCTTGACGGTTCCAAAGCTTGAGCTTTGGGCAGCTGCATTGTTGTCGAATCTCATGTACGAAATAGCGCAGATTAATCTGAATGCCAGCGAATACTATTGCTGGTCAGACTCTACTGTCGCATTGTCCTGGATCGCAGAGGAGCCATCTAAGTTCAACGTATTCGTGGCAAATCGGGTAGCTACTATTCAGCAGCAGACTTCAGGCATGCATTGGAAGCATGTTCCAACTGCCTTGAACCCAGCGGACATTTTATCTAGAGGGGCTCTGCCTAGTGAATTTCTTCGTTCCACACTTTGGATGCATGGTCCATCGTTTCTCACAAAGCCTCAAGAAGATTAGCCGGCGTCGGAATTACGTACCAGAAACACGAAGATCAATTCTACTAACTAGCTCACCGCATTCTGACATATTGCTAGAATGCAAGTATATCAACTCGTTTACAAGTATGCGTCGCATCTTCGCTTATGTTTACAAGTTCATTGCACGGAAACGATCAAATGATATCTCTACTACGGATTTGCTGAATGGAGAACAAATTTTAATTCGGCATGTTCAAAGAGTGAATCTATGGACTGAATATAAGGCATTGGAGTCAGCCCATACGATTAAATCTTCCAGTGTTATATTCTCGCTATCGCCTTTTTTGGATAAGTTTGGATTGCTTCGTGTAGGTGGTCGGCTGAAAAACTCTTCATTAAGCTTTGCAGCTATGCACCCACTTATTTTGTCTAGGGGACACTCCCTAACAACTTCCATTATAAGGCATTTTCATCAGCAAAATCTTCATGCGGGACCTCAGGCGTTGCTGGCATCAATTAGGCTGCAGTACTGGCCCATCGGAGGCCGCAAGACGGTGTCCAGAGTGGTCGCTAAATGCGTGAGGTGCTTTCGTGCAAGGCCTCGTCTAGTAGATCATATAATGGGAGATTTGCCAAAGGACCGAGTAGAGACCTCAAGAGCATTCTTCGTTACAGGGGTGGACTATTGCGGGCCATTTTATTATAAGGCTGAAGCGCGTAATAAGCCTCCTGTCAAATGCTATGTCAGCGTCTTCGTTTGCTTTGCAACAAAAGCCATGCATCTTGAACTTGTAAGGGATCTTTCAACGCCTGCCTTCATTGGTGCACTAAAGCGCTTCATTTTTACTCGTGGACGTCCGCAACGAATTTGGTCGGATAATGCTACAAATTTCGTAGGAGCGAGAAACGAATTGGCTCAATTGCGTCACTTGATTTTAAGTGATGAACATCAGCGTGCAGTGCAGAACCATTGTGTTGGTGAACATATTGACTGGCGGTTTATACCTCCCAGGTCTCCTCATTTTGGAGGATTGTGGGAGGCGGCGGTTAAAACAGCGAAATATCATTTTTATCGCTTTGTGGGACCATCGCTATTGGGCTTTGACGAGCTGCGCACACTCGTCTGTCATATTGCAGCAATAGTTAAATCTCGTCCTTTATTCTCAATTTCAGAAAATCCTGCAGATTTGGATGTGTTGACACCTGCTCATTTTTTAATTGGCGCTCCTTTTACTTCGATTGCAGAGCCTGACGTGACACATCTAAACTACAACCGTTTGGACCGCTGGCAGCGCGTCACCTTTTTGCAACAGACTTTCTGGAAGCGGTGGAGCAATGAGTACTTAACTTTGCTTCAGCAGCGCGCTAAGTGGCGGGTTCCTCAGCCGGGATTGCAAGTTAACGACGTCGTTCTTATAAAGGACGAAAACCTGCCTCCTTTGAAATGGCCCGTTGATAGGGTCCAAGAGTTGGTCACTGGATCTGATGGTGTGGCTCGAGTTGCAGTGCTTCGTACTTCTACGGGCGTCACACGTCGAGCTGTTAACAAGCTGTGCCTGCTGCCGATTAAGGATGATGTTGAAAGCCCTGGTCTTCCAACGGGGGGAGTATGTTCGGGCGAGCAGCAGTCGCCACTGTAGCGTCTATCGCAGTCACTGCAACTGCATCATAATTATTTGTTAATTTTCTCTTAAACATAAATTCAAATCATTTGTGCATCGCCGTTATTTATATTCTAAGACGCGCTCCGTTATTTAGATCATTTTAGCTAACTTCGTTCGGGCTAAATAGTCTGCGCACTATCGCCCTTTTGCTTACTTATTGATTCGATCTCAGTCTGTCGCTATTGTCGGTTAGTTGTTGCGGAGTTTTTTTGCGTACTCCTACAGACATACATATATACATACATTTATTTCGTGCAACGGGTCAGCGTATTGTGCTACCGCGTTAATTCCTTTTTATTGCAAAGCGCCGCGCGCAAATATATATTGTGAACATTTAAATTTATAAAACGTCTTTTATTTATACGCAACCAATTTCTTGTTATTTACAAATGTTGAAAATATTAATAGATACATACGACATCAAAAAAGCTTGATGGTTCAACAATTTTCTTATTTGTTTTATATAGGTATGTATACAAAAGTGTTAAAAAAAATTAGTAATTTATTTAGAAAAATATTTTTAGGAAATATTCATATTTTTGTTTAACTTTCTTATTCAACTAGTTAAAAACAATGTTTTGTATGTCTAGGCTGATTTTGTTGTTTAAGCGTTTTAGTGTTTACAAATCAATCGCGTCCATTTACGAGAATGTAGGTAAAGTCGTAATATTTTGTTTAACATTCCTATTTACTAAACGAACATTGGTTTAAATGTGTATATGAATGACATACATTTACTCAATGTATTTGTATTAAATAGTTAGTTTGTATTTAGCTTTATAAGATTAAATCGTTTATAGATTTTAATTTTTTTAAATTTATTTGATTAAAAAAAAATAAAATTAACTACACAGTTTATAAACATCTGCTTTTATTTAGCTACGCTCTCTGCATTTCGTTTTAAATTAATGTAATAAATCTCTGCATCATGATCATCTAAGTATTATTAATTTTTGCATTATGTTCGGTTGTTTGGCCATGATTCTTCTACCTTTATTCAAGTCGCTGACATTTATAGATTTATTGTATCATCTGGCATTGAATGTTTATCGCAGACATGGACATTCAATTAGCTATTTTACTGTTACTGCTTGTGAAGACGGTGGTGGAAATAGTAATGGAGTTTTTATAATGGTATCGAAGATTCTTAATTGGCGACTAGAAGCTGCTGGTATGAGGAGCCAGTCGAATTTGTGTAGAATGTGTTGAGGCTGTCGATAAGCTTCGTATTGTTTGTAGTGCCGGTGGGTGTACCGATCGGGCTATTCTCGATTGAAGATTCGTTGTTAGCGTGCAATGACAATAATCCAATATGGGTCTTATTGGCGTTGGTATTGACGTTGACCTTGGTATTAGTGATACCCGATGCAGGCGCAGCGGTGGCGCAGCTGCGCAATAGGTGTTTGCAGTGTCATATGGTTCCCGGATATTGGCAAAACAGCATTTGGACTTCCACCAGTGCTGATTCCACCGTAAAAGCTTGGATCAAGATAAGTACTGTACACTGCTACCACCACCATACATACCGCTAACATCCTGATGGAAAGGTTGGGCATCAAAGATTTTTCGATGGCCACCTGTGAACTGCGACGGAATGCATCTGCTGTTGCATTGGGCGTTTCTTAAGGTAGTTAGAGAGCTCGGTCGGAGACATGCAATACTTGCTGCTGCGTAAAAAAAAACAAGAATAGACATACAGTGTAGACTCAATGTTACTATCAATACACTTTAAATTCCTTACCTGTTTGCGCGCTTCGAACAAAAGTAAATACAGTTCAATGTGCTTTAATTTTATGAAAGATATATGATTTGTGTTGTTTTAAAAATAATACGTATTGTTCTTTTGCACATCAAAACCTCCACCACCAAAGCCTGCACCACTTACATGTTTCTTTTTTTTATTAGAAAAGCGGTACCATATGAGTGGTCTTATATAAATTTGGTTAACATCTGATGTTGGGATTCATGCTAAAATATACGCAATAATTTATAACTCTTAGTATATCAAAAAAGAACCGTTTCCAAAAAAAAAAAAAAAAATAAAAAACGTTTCAAAATATTTGGTTCCAGTGCAAACTATGTACTTTCAAAGTTTCGTGTATAGAGCCACGACATAAGCATCAACAATACCTAATGGTTGCATCATTGACAACCATTTGGAATTTGGAATATCTGGGAACGCAATTAAATTCAGTGTTCACAAATTATATCTACCTAGTTTTTCGTCAAAAAAAAAATTCCCAAATTCATGCACAGTGTTACTATCTAATTTATTTCGATGCAACTTAAAGACGAACTTTCCATTGTAAATAATTGCTTTTCTTATTGTTTCGTTTTATTAACACACGAAATATCTATTACATACTTAAACTCAACATCCAATGCAACGCATATGATTATGGATCACAAATCAAAATATTCATTTACATGAAAAGATTTAATAAAAAATATTTGGTTTTTTTTCTTGTAAAATTGTATTTAAGTATGCAGAGGCAGCAGATGAAAAAGGTGTGGTAAAATGTCGAGTGTTAATTGCATCCGATATAATATATGCACGAGGGTTGCTACTCAAATTTCTAGCATGAGCAACAAAACATGTTGCCAGATGCAATCTGACGCCTCCATCGTAAAATCTAACATTTTTTACGCCTAACTTACTGTGAACACTTTGACGTACGAGCGCAATTTGGTTTCATTACAGACAAATTCATCTCGGTCAAAAAATGGAATGAAACCGTGAAAATTTTCATGCGATGATTTATTACGATTTTCGACGTGGATTATCAAGACAAGAGTGCACCAATCCACTTAAATGAACTTTTGGAGATGAAGCTCCATTCTAGGACACAGTAAAAAAACTAAAACAACGAATTCTATCGTGGCCGCAGTTCGCTCCCTGACGAAATTTGTGAAGGTCGTCCAAAATCATTCGTTGTACTAGAAAACATCGATGCTGTGTGTAAACTGATAAAGAAGAATCGTCATGAGACATGAATAGCATACATACAATATTACATGAACATCTGAAAAGTTTGTTCACATTTGCTACCGCATAATTTGAAAATCGCTCAAAAGAAAACAAAACAGCAGTCGACCGTCTGGGTCTTTCAAGACAAGCAAAATCCAAAAAAAGTTACTCGCGCAGCACATCGAAGCAAATGATCGCATGTTTCTTCTCGAAATCCGGACATGTTGCGACTGTGCCGCTTGTAGAAAAAAGGACGGTCAATTCTGTATGGTATGCAACCATTTGTTTGCCTGAAGTGTTGAATGAACTGAGGAAAACCAACCGTGCTCTCACACTTCGGCCATAACAAATAAGTTTTTGGACGCTCATAACATTAAATTGATGGGTCATCCGGCGTACAGCCCTGACTTGGCATCAAATGACTTTTTCCTGTTCCCTCACATCAAAAATAAACTGCGCGGACAGCGGTTTTCAACTCCCGAAGAAGCTGTTGATGCCTTCAAAACTCATGTTTTGGAGGTTTTTATCTCATTTGGAGTAGCAAAACTGCTTCAAAATGGTTCCGGCGAATACAAAAGTGTATCGATCTTAATTGTGAATAAAGCGATTTTTTCTCATAAATTATGTAGAAACCCTCGTAAAAAAGGACTTACAAAAGAAAGCATTTGGATATACTAGATCTTTTATAGACGACCACTGAGTTTTAGAAGAGGATTGACATATCTAAACTGTCTCTACAAGCTGAACCAAAAAATATACCCTATGTTTTCCGACACGGAAATAATAATTTTATGTTCTTAAACTTTGTGACAAAATCAAATAAATATGTACTTGAATATTTGTTTATATGTTTTTTTATAGGTATGTATACAAAAGTGTTAAAAAAATTAGTAATTTATATAGAATCGGTCTAAAAACATTTTTAGGAAATATTCATATTTTTGTTTAACATTTTTCCAACTAGTTAAAAACAATGTTTTGTATGTCTGTTTTTTTTAAGCGTTTAAGTGTTTACAAATCAATGGCGTCTATTTACGAGAATGTAGGAAAAGTCGTAATATTTTATTTAACATTCCTATTTACGAAAAGAACATTGGTTTAAATGTGTATATGAATGATATACATTTACTCAATGTATTTGTATTAAATAGTTAGTTTGTGTTAGCTGTGCTGCTCGAAGGCTTTGGAACAAAATAAATAAAACCAAAATTTGTTGACGCTGGCGCAGACAGGTGGGGGAGGGTCGTTAGTGCCTGTAAAAGCACTCGCACGAAAAAACAATAAATAAAACACGCGTTTGTATATTAAAATAAATAATTAGTAGCGCGCTCGCTTTTATTCAATACAACATCAGTGTATAAATAACGGGGTGAAACAAATACTTACAGCAATATTCAAAAATCGAATAATTTGTAGCACTAAGTGGTAGCGTTCGCGTTTGCATTAGATTATTAACTAACTAACTCCTCTCTCCTCTCAGAGTTAGTCATCGAGTAGAAGAGCAGGACGAGTAGCAAGTAAGCGCGGTATGGTAAAAAACGTTACACACCACAAATTCAAATTTGGCGCTAACATTACCGCCCGCCTTGCAGCATCTCTGCAAAATAAAAATATATTGCAGCAAAAACGCAAATGTAAAATCGTATACAAATATTAATCTGTCGTTCTACCACTTAGTTGTCAGTGACGACGAACACCACATATCCGAAAATGGATAGTTGTGCCATCGGTCGACCGATAGATCCTGGCAGCATCGCTGGGCGTATCGCACTATGATACGCCTCTGCTCCAAGGACTTTGGAAACTTTTTTTTCCAAGAGTATACATTCGAACGCATCCGTCAGCCCGTGCCTCAAAATTCAAAACCGCACTGGGGCCACACCTCTACAGTAAACCCAACATACAATAACTGTGGCTTCCCGCTCGCTGGTGGGAATGCACGGGTCAAGCAGGGCTCGTTCAATAATGGAGCGCCCGTGGACCATTGGGCATGCACGGGGGGACATTCACGGGTCAAGCAGCGCTCGTTCAATAATTGAGCGCCCGTTGACCATAACCTTGACACTCGCAGTAAGGTCTCAACACAGTCCTACTTCGAAGTTCAATTGGTGGGGATGGACGCCGAACCGACACTCTCCGATTGTTCTACAATAGCTCAAGTGCACCAGACAGCCGAGGCCGCTTGTGCACACGAGGTCTCCTAGGCGCCGGCGATCGAGCGCGGTTTCAGCGTCCGCGGGTGTACACCCGGTGGTCGTTACTGCTCATCAGCACATCTCCTCTCGGTAGAAAGCGACCTGGGTCCCATAGATAAAGGCGACCCAGGCACAGCTCCAGCCACTGCAGACTCAACCTCCACTTCCTCACCTATCTCCAAAATGGGAAAAAGTTCTCTCTCACCGTCGCCTATGATCAAAACAGTAGACCGGCGTGGTGGATAGACTGAGGGCACTGTAGATGCTGGTGCTTTAAACCGCCGGATGGGGCTGTGGCCTCCGTGAAGCTGCTTGTCTCTCATGCCCAAAAACTCCGGGCACTTCTGTAGTGGGTGGTCGCCTTTGCACACGCGGCAGACCAAAACTCGTTGTTGCTTCTCCATCTTCATAGATGCTGTAAAAATCTCATTTTTTTAAGCAAACAAAAAATTATTGAAATAGTCTTGTAACACAAGTAGCTCGACAACAGGACGTGTAATCGCACCACGCCCTGTTTTTACATCAGCTCGTCTGACTTTTTTGTCCCTACCTGCGTACGTTTGAAAAATGCAACAGAGTCGACATTTATTCGGGGGAGATTTTTCTCGCGGTTTGCTACAATATGTCCGACCTCTAAATTCGGTTGTGGGTACTTCCATAAAAATCTCAAAAACAAACAAGATCCATAAGCTTTCCTAGAGATGTCTGAGTAGCCATGGATCAAAAATGTTACTAGAGGGGAGAAATTCACTCAATGAGGAATTTGGATATCATTTATCCGCACATATTCCTTCAAAAATGTTTTCCAGGATTGCTGTGTAGATGCAAACAAGCAGTCGTCCCAATCCGTCTTCTCCAACCAAATTTTTTGTAATAAAATGTTGGTGGAAACGACTATTGGGGCTAACCAGCCTGCCGGATCAAACAACCTAGCGATGACTGACAAGACTTCCCTTTTCGTAAAAGACACCTCAGTGTCGAAGGGTTGCGCTGTTAAATAAAATTTGTCAGCGATAGCATTCCATCGAATGCCTAAAGTTTTTTCCGAAATAGCGTCTTCAATCAACGAAAAAAGTTCATTCCGCAAAAAATGCTAGATATCCCGCAGTCTCATTACTCATGAACTATTTTAGTTCGACTGAGCGTGAAGCTCCTAGTGCCTGCTCGCACTGATAATCAGGGCGAACAAGAAGAGTGACCACATGTTTCTTGTCACTATCGCTTTGAGTGGTGTTGACGAAGTTTCGTTCACAGAATTTGTCTGCAACACTCTGAAAAGCCCTATTAGGAATGCTCTCTAATTGCTGACCCAAGCTAAACTTTGTAAAACAGGATATAATTAAATGCGTATTGCACCTGGTGGGGGGAGAGAGTGGACCAGTAAGAATCCACCCGAAAACTGTTTGTTGAGCCAGCAATGAACACAAAATATTTTGTTTTATACCCTCTCTAACGATTTGAGGGAAAATATCACTGCCTATCACGATGTCGACCTGATCGCTCTTGAAAAATTGAGGATCGGCTAGGGGGAAATCAAAACTGACATCTGATGGCATTGAAATATTCTTACTGGGTAAATTTCCAGTAAGTTTGGGTAAAATAAAATAACTCGTTTCCAATCTGAAACTTGGATCGAGTGAGGACTCCAGTATCAAGCGACACGACCTGTTAATTCTAGCAGCTAGAGATGTATTCAACCCTGAAACATGTGCATGCACTCGTTCGCATCGCACACCTAGGCGCCTCCGAAGACGTTCCTTCAGATCCAGAGTCTATCAGTGCTCGAGCGGAAACAACCTGATTATTGAATTTTATTCGCACTATAGCAGTTCCCAAGAGCACGTTCTTGGTTGAAAATGCAAAGCAAGATTGCTTCTCGTTGCTTGCGATGTACTTGCATGTCCATTGGAATTCAACTGAGCTGCCGGAGAAGAGGGTTAGAATTTTAAACATTGGCAGTAGTGTTCCAATGGAGCAGCGTGTGGTGGGGTGTTGAGCACTTTATGCACCTAAGCAAACTTTTGCATTCTTTCCTCAAATGACTGTGAGTCAAGCAATTTGAGCAAAGTTGCTTCTCTCTCACTTTATCTGTCCTCTGCTTAGGACTGAGGGCTACAAATTTCGGAAACTTGATCAAATTGTGCTCCGAAGACTTGCACATATGAGACTCGTATATTACTTTTGTTTGACAAGTATTCAAACGCTTCGACTTGTTAAAATCTGAGGAAGGCTTAACAGAAACGGACTTCGAAGAGCCACGAAGATTTGAGACCGTTTCTAACGTTTGGAACCTGCTTGTTAAAAAGGTGTCCATTTCCTTCCACTTTGGAATCTCTCGTTTGTCTTCCAAAGACTGCTCCCATAGCGTCAGAGTATTATCTGGAAGACGGGTAGAGCACAGAAATATAAGTATAGCGTCCCAATTTTCAATGATGATACTGATACTGTTGGAATTGGCAATTGCATTGTTGATTTCCCGCTGTAGCTTTTTAATGGCCGCGCCATTCTCAGAAGCTACAGGCCTAAACCAAACAATGCCTTGAGCTGACTGTTTACCAACACTCGTTTATTTTCATATCGGTCAACCAGATTCTGCCACGCTAACTCAAACCCATCGTTGGCTAGCGGCGATCTGTTGACGATATCTCGAGCTTCATCACGAGTTTTTTGTTTCAGGTGATACAACTTCTCAACAGGTTGTAGTCTAGAGTTCGACTTATAGATGGTCGTGAACATATCACGAAAACTTGGCCATGTGCTATAATCACCGTAAAACAAGTCTGTGTCACATGGAGGTAAAGAAATATTATGTGACACATTTGGGGTATCTCTACTTCCACAATGCTCTGAAAAATTATCTGAAAGTGAACAAGTCCTATCTACCATGGAACCACATGCCATATAGGCACTCAAACATATGCTTTGCCTTGCCATGATAAGTTCTTTGTCCAAGCCCTCTTGTTTGACCGCACGCCACAGACTCTTCAACTCATCCTTTAACAATTTTGTTGTGAAGGATGTTTGCTCTTCTGGGCACATTTCCTTACATTGTTCCGCGAACCGAAGAAGTTCATCAGCACAATGATTGAATCTGTTTTCGGCCATTTTTTTTCAAAAAAAAACTTAGTCAAATAAATTAACAAAAAAATGAGGATGCAAAAGTCAAAACAAAAATAAAATTAAATTTGATGAAAATGTCACTATGTCAAATTAAAAGTGCGTATTATTTATTATATTTAAAGAACCGGCGCTGCGGTAAATTATTTCGAAGAGTGGGAGAACAAAAAACAATAAAACTTTTGTGAAATAATTATATGCAGCCCGAAAAACGATATATTTTTTAAATATAATATAATCGCACGAAAAAACAAATAATATGGAACTTTGATATCGACCCTGGTACGTATTGGTCGTATACAAAAAACAAAAGAAATTTTTGTTTAACTGTTCCTAATCTTTTCTGTCTGTCCGTCGGGCGATTAAACCAAATATCGCTTGTGACAGACGTTGCGGGATGCGGGGTTACAACAAACAAACACAAAAAAATATAAACGCACCGATGCAAAAACAATCAAAAGCGCAACGGTACTTATATGTATGTATATATATGTAGGTATTTATTAAAATATATTTATTGTTGTAATTTTACCACTGCAGCATGCGCTTATACAGCTATTTCTTCTTCTCTTTTGTCTTGTTTGTTTTGATCGTCTCAATCAAAACCGTTTTCTAATGCAATGGAATTGCAAGTTAATAAAAAAAAAAAACACTACAAAGAAAACACTCTACACTCTAATCGAAAAGAGTGTGTGTATGTATAACTTTTTGAGTGCGCCAAAGAAAAGGCGAAGACTATTTGCACAACAACAATAATGCACATAAACACTCAAATGCCAACCGAAAACTTGCGGAACTGGCAAATCAAAAAATGCAAACGCACGCAGGGGGTTTAAAAAATCAAACAAAAATGCTATACGCACCAGATGTATGTACTCAAAAGGTAGGGTACAATTATTTATTTTAAAAAACGCTCTGTCTGCGTTATCCGGCTCGAAGGACCAAAATTTTCGCTGTGCCGCTCTTAGGCTTTGGAACACCCAATAAATAAAATTGTAGTTGCTGGCGCAGACAGGTGGGGGTGGGTCGTCAGTGCCTGTAAAGCACTCGCACGAAAAACAATAAATAAAACACGCGTATGTATATTAAAATAAATAATTATAGCGCGCTCGCTTTTATTAAATACAACACCAGTGTATATTAAAAACGGGGTATAAACAACTTGGCGCAAAATTCAAAAATCGAATATTAACAGCACAAAGTGGTAGCGTACGCGTTTGGAGTAGTTTGATAACTGACTAACTCCTCTCTCCTCTCAGAGTTAGTGTTCGAGTAGATGAACAAGACGAGTAGCAAATTAGCGCGGTGTGGTAATAACGTTACACACCACAAATTCAAATTTGGCGCTAACATTACCGCCCGCCTTGCAGCATCCCTGCAAAATAAAAATATATTGCAGCACAAATCGAAATTTAGCTCATATAAAAAATGAACTGTAGTGCTACCACTTTGCTGTCAGCGACGCCAAACACGCGGACCTTCCAGGCAGTGTCCAGTTTAACTTCTCGTTTGACCCGTGGCACAACATTCAAAACCGCACTGGGGCCACACCTCTACAGTAAAACCAACATACGATAACTGTGGTTTCCTGCTCGCAGGTGGGCATGCACGGGTCAAGCAGCGCTCGTTTGATAATTGAGCGCCCGTGAACCATAAGCTTGATACTCGCAGTAGGTCTCAACACAGTCCTACTGCGAATGGTTAGTTCCGTCGGCGGGGATTGACGTCGAACCGACACTCTCCGATTGTTCTGTGATACCACAAGTGCATCAGACAGTCGAGGCCGCTTGTGCACCGTGGAACGATTTCGGTCGAGCGCGGTTTCGGCGTCCAGCTGGCCGCTTTCTTTGCCGACGTGCACCACGTCTCTCACTTGTTTGGGGGGGAGCGGGAGCCCTGGGTACTTCAGCAGTAAGTAACCCAGCCTCCGGATCCAACTCAACCACCTCGTCTATCTCCAGAACTGGAGACAGCTCTCGACGCTCCTCCGGCGTACGATACTTGCGCGGAGGAGCAGACCGTGGTTTGGCTGTCTCCAAAGCTGGAGAGAGCGCTCGACGCTCCTCCGGCGTTCGATACTTGCGCGGAGGAGCTGACCGCGGTTTGGCTGTCTCCAAAGCTGGAGAGAGCGCTCGACGTCCCTCCGGCGTGCGATACTTGCGCGGAGGTGTCGAACGAGGTACGCTCAGGGTGGGAATTGAGATCCTTCACTTCATCCCATGCAGCAACCGGTGGTGTTTTTCATCAAAAAGGGAGATAGTTCTCTCTCACCGCCGCCTTTGGTCAAAACAGTAGACCGGCGTGGTGGAGAGGCTGAGGGCACTGTAGAGGCTCATGCTTTAACCCGCCTGATGGGGTTGTGGCCTCCGTCAAGCTGCTTGTCTCTCATGCCCAAAAACTCCGGGCACTTTCGTGGGTGGTCGCCTTTGTTGTTGCTTCTCCATCTTCATAGATGCTGTAAAAAATCTCATTTTTTGAAGCAAACAAAAAGTTAATAGTTTACCGAGTAACGCATGTAGATGGACAACAGGACGCGTACTCGTACCACGTCCTGTTTTCACATCAGCTCGTCTGACTTTTTTGTCCCTACCTGCGTACGTTTGAAAAATGCGGCCGAGCCACCATTCATGTGGGGGGAGATTTTTGTCGAGGATTGCCACAACATTTTCGACCTCTAAATTCGGTTGGGTGTACTTCCATAAAAATCTCAAAAACAAAGACGCATCATAAGCTTTTCCAGAAACCGTCTGAAAAGCCATTGAATAAAAATTCAACCATTGGGGAGAAATTCACACAATGAGAAATGTGGATATATTTTATCCGCACATCTTCCTCGCAAAAAGTTATCCAGGATTGCTGTGTAGATGCAGACAAACAGTCGTCCCAATCTGTCTTATCCAACCAAATTTTGGCAATAAAATGTTGGTGGAAACGACTATTGAGGCTAACCAGCCTGCCGGATCAAACAACCTAGCGACTGACAAGCAAAAAATTGACAGGAACAAATCGCTAGGAATCCCTGCTAATGCTTCTTCATGATTCGCAGTCCACTTTCGAATTGAAAACCCTGCAGAATTCAATGCTACTATCAGCTCAACACGTGAGCGAATAGCAGTGGCTACATCATGAGCACCAGCAAGTGCATCATGCACATACACCATCGAGTGCAGACTCTCACTCATTGACATCTAGGGGGGTTACCTTACAAAAGGGCTGCAAGGTCAAACACTCATTAGTTTCCTCATCGTACTTCAAATCTGAGATCCGGAAATGCGCAGTATCATTACGCATGAACTGCTTTAGTGCGACTGAGCGTGAAGCTCCTAGAGGCTGCTCACACTGATAGTTAGGGCGAACAGGAAGAGTGACCACATGTTTCTCATCACTATCGCTTTGAGTGGTGTTGACGAAATTTCGTTCACAGAACTCGTCCTCATCACTCTGAAAAGCCCTACTGGGAATGCTCTCTAATTGCTGGCCCAAGCTAAACTTTGTAAAACAGGATACAATAGAAATCGTATTGCACCTGGTGGGGGGAGAGAGTGGACCAGTAAGAATCCACCCAAAAACAGTTCGTTGAGCCAGCAATGAACCCAAAATATTTTGTTTTATACCCTCTCTCACGATTTGAGGGTAAATATCACTGCCTATCACGATGTCGACCTGATCGCTCTTGAAAAATTGAGGATCGGCCAGGGGGAAATCAAAACTGACATCTGATGGCAATGAAATATTCTTACTGGGTAAATTTCCAGTAAGTTTGGGTAAAACAAAATAACTCGTTTCCAATCTGAAACTTGGATCGAGTGAGGACTCCAGTATCAAACGACACGACCTGTTAATACTAGCAGCTAGAGATGTACTTAACCCTGAAACATGTGCCTGCACTCGTTCGCATCGCACACCAAGGCGCCTCTGAAGACGTTCCGAAATGAACGTACCTTCAGATCCTGATTCTTGAATTTTATTCGCACTATTGCAGTTCCCAAGAGCATACTCTTGGTTGAAAAGGCAAAGCAAGATTGCAAACTATTGCTCCTCGTTGCTTGCGACGTACTTGCATGTCCATTGGAATTCGACTGAGCTGCCGGAGAAGGGGGGTTAGAATTTGAAACATTGGCAGTAGTGTTCCAATGGAGCAGCGTGTGGTGGGGTTTTAAGCACTTTGTACACTTATGTAAACTTTTGAATTTGTTCCTCATATGACTGTGAGCCAAGCAATTGAAACACAGTTGCTTCTCTCTCACTTTATCTGTCCTCTGCTTCGGATTGAGGGCTAAAAATTTCGGACACTTGATCAAATTGTGCTCCGAAGACTGGCACATATGACACTGGTACGTTACTTTTGTTTGAAAAGTGTTCAAACGCTTCGACTTGTTAAAATCTGAGGAAGGCTTAACAGAAACGGACTTCGAAGAGCCACGAAGATTTGAGACCGTTTCTAACGTTTGGAACCTGCTTGTTAAAAAGGTGTCCATTTCCTTCCACTTTGGAATCTCTCGTTTGTCTTCCAAAGACTGCTCCCATAGCGTCAGAGTATTATCTGGAAGACGGGTAAAGCACAGAAATATAAGTATAGCGTCCCAATTTTCAATGCTAATACTGTTTGACTTTAAATTGGCAATGGCATTATTGATTTCCCGCTGTAGCTTTTTAGAAGGTACAGGCTCTAAACCAAACAATGCCTTGAGCTGAAACTCGTGTGTTTTCGTATCTATCAACCAGATTTTGCCACGCTAACTCAAGCCCATCGTTGGTTAGCGGAGTCCTGTTGACTATATCACGCGCTTCATCAAGAGTTTATTGCCTCAAGTGATACAACTTCTCAACTGGTTGTAGACTAGAGTTAGACTTATAGATGGCCGTAAACATATCACGAAAACTTGGCCATGTGCTATAATCACCATAAAAGAAGTCTATGTCACATGGAGGTAACGAAATGTTATGTGACACAGAAGGGGCACCTGCACTACCGGAAGTCTCAAAAGCTCCTTGCGTAGAGCAGGCCATATTTTTAGTATGAGGCATCGAAATCAACAAATCTAGCTCTCCACCAAAGGACAAATACTCAACATATGCCCTCTGGAACTTTTCCCTCATTTCGGTAGTGTTAAGATCTTTTGGAGGGTAACACATCAGCTCCTCATAAGCTTTCTTTAAAGATCGCCACAGACTTTTTAATTCCTCTTTCTGTAACTCTACCATAAAATGGGTTAAATTTCCCGAACCAGATTTTAACTTATTGTTGAAATCCAAGACTTTATCAACAAAATGGTTAAATTTAACCAGTGCCATTTTTAAAAAAATTTGTCAAAAAATAAACAAAAAAATGAGGATGCAATAACAAAATCAAATATAATTTCAGCAAAAATTAAATTAAATTTGATGAAAAAGTCTCTATGTCAAATAAAAAGGGCGCACCAAAAAAATAATAATATAACGGAACTTTGATATCGGCCCTTGTACGTATTGGTCGTTTACCAAACACAAAGCAAAAGAAAATTAACAAAAGAAAATAAAATAAAAAAAATCCAAACACATAGAAAAATATAATTACACACACTATACTCACTATTTGTATTTGAATAATGTTGCAGCCAAAAAAATAAAAAAGGGCTGTTTGGCAGCTTTTTAATAAAACTGTTTGTCCGCTTCTATAAATTGGCGGCAGCTGGCAGCGGCAACACGTCGCGTAAAAAATGCACAAAATTTTTGTTTCAACTGCCAATATCTTTCTTGACTTTAGCTTGACGCTTGTGAATAAAAAACAAAAAAACAAAACGATTGACAGACAGACGCGCGGCCACAACAAAAAGAATACACGTAAATAAAAGCACCGATGCAAATCCAATCAAAGCGCAAAGGTGCTTGTAAATAAATATATTTTATTTGTTAAATGAAATTATTTTAATTTTAATATACTGCAGCATGCACCCATGCTGCTGCCTCTTCTTCTCTTTTTTCTTGTTTGTTGTGATCGGAGTGTTCTCACCGCGTGATTTAGTCTCAACCGGTAAACGAATTGCAAGCAATCAAAATATCGGTAAAAACACTCAATAGAAAACACTCAACACACTAATCGAAAAGTGAGTGTGTATGTAAAACAGTTTATACACATCTGCTTTTATTTAGCTACGCTCTCTGCAATTCGTTTGAAAGTATTATTAATTTTTGCATTATGTATTATTGGGAGATTGGGATCGTTTGCTCAAGGTCACATTGTGAGAAAAGTTGTTGACTGCCATTCACCTGGGAATGGCCAACAATGATTCTTGTGTCAAACGGTCCAAGCAACTCACACGTCCGCTATGATACGTATCTCCTGGGAAGCCTCTGAACACCAGTTCAGAGGTGAGCTAACGTGAGAAGGCGAAGGGGCCCCCTCTCCTTTAAAAAGGGGTTGGTGCGCTGGGCTTGGGACCCGCCACTTTAAAAAAAATAGGAATTCAATGATAACAACCCCCGTAAACGATATAAGGACCATGATATGAGGAAATGCACCTGGAATGTCCGCACCCTTAATTGGGATGGAGCAAATATCCAGCTGGCTGATGCCCTCGAAAGATGCAAGGCTGACATCACCGCAATCCAAGAAATCCGATGGATAGGACAAGGTTGCTCTAAAAAAGCATCCCGTGACATCTACTACAGCTGCCATGCGAGTAAGCACGAATTTGGATATGGTTTCGTGGTGAGTAGGAAACTACGTGGCCTCGTCTTTAGGTTCACACCTGTTAACGAGCGCCTAGCCGCGATACGCATCAAGGCTAAATATTTTTATATTAGCCTAATTTGTGCGCACGCCACGACGGAAGAGAAAGACGAAGATGCTAAAGATGAGTTCTATGAGCGCTTGGAACGTCTGTACAAGCGCTGTCCCAAACACGATGTCAAAATCGTGCTTGGCGATTTCAACGCCAAGATTGGGAAGGAAGCAATATTTAGCCCAACCGTCGGAAAATTTAGTTTTCACGACACTACCTCCAATAATGGAGACAGGCTAATCGATTTCGCCGCAGGTCGGAACATCGTAGTTAGTAGTACCAGATTTCAACACCTTAACATGCAATGCTACTGCAGAGAAAAACGCTTCCTATCAGCGAACTCTGCAGTCGGAAGCAACGCGAGCTGTTAGAGAGCGATATCGAGAGAAAAGGAGAGAGGAGAAACGCCTTTTCAGACGCAAGAAAAAGGAGCAAGAAAGGCGGGAGTTTGAGGATGTTGAGATGTTACGTGACAGAAATCAAGCTCGAATATTCTATCAAAAGGTCAAGCGTCTGACTGAAGGATTTAAGTCCGGAGTAACTTTCTGTAAGGATGACAATGGAAATCTGGTAACGGATAAACAGGAATCACTGAGATTATGGAGGAGTCATTTCTTAAACCTACTCGGAGGCGATGAAGCGCACAATTCCGCCGATAGAGAAATGACACCGGAACCACCAATTAATGATGGCACTATTGTAGATCCACCGGACTATAACGAGGTCGATTCAGTTATTAAAAAGCTGAAAAATAACAAAGCGGCAGGCTCCGATGGGCTGCCAGCTGAGTTATTTAAGACCGGTGGCGAAGAGTTGGTTAGGAGTATGCACCAACTCTTATGCAAAATATGGTCCGATGAACGCATACCTTATGACTGGAATCTCAGTGTTCTCTGTCCTATCTTTTAAAAAAGGAGACCCCGCTGTTTGCGCCAACTACCGCGGAATAAGTCTCCTTTCCATTGGATATAAGACTCTTTCGAGCGTATTATGTAATAGGCTGAAGCCATATACCGATTCACTGATAGGACGATGTCAGTGTGGCTTCAAACCAAAAAGGTCGACCAGTGACCAAATATTCACATTACGCCAAATCTTGAAAAACACCCATGAGTTCAACAAAGACACTCACCACCTATTTGTCGATTATAAAGCCGCTTTCGTATTGTGTAATAGGCTGAAACCATATACCGATTCACTGATAGGACGATGTCAGTGTGGCTTCAGATCAAAAAGGTCGACCAGTGACCAAATATTCACATTACGCCAAATCTTGGATAACACCCGTGAGTTCAACAAAGACACTCACCACCTATTTGTCGATTATAAAGCCGCTTTCAACACGGCGATACGATCGAAGTTCTTCGACGCCCTGTCTACACTAGGTATCCCGCAAAGATTGTCCGTCTTTGCATGGCCACGCTATCTAACACACAAAACGTTGTCAGAGTGGGGAAAAACCTCTCCGACCCCTTTAAAACCAAGAGATTTCCAAGAGGTTTCAGGCAGGGCGATGCTCTGTCGTGCGATTTTTTCAATCTCCTGATGGAATACTTCCTACGATAATTCCCGTACATACAGAGTATGTCGGGCTCGATCTTCCAAAAGGAAGTGATGCTGCTCGCTTACGGCGATGACATCGATATCATCGGTACGCAGGAACGGCGAGTCAGCAAGGCGTTCTCGGATATTGAAAAACAGTCTCGGTTCATGGGTCCAGCGGTGAATGAGGACAAGACGAAGTACTTGGTGTCTTCTCACACTCCATCATCGCGTTTTGGACGGTCAGTGACGATGGAGAATTTCAACTTCAGTGTTGTAGAAAACTTCGTCTATCTTGGAACAGAGATAACCAGCAACAACAACGTCAGCCTGGAGATCAAGCGAAGAATCACGCTTGCAAACAAATGCTTGCTTAGGCTGAGCAACCAAATGAGAAGTAAAGCTCTCTCTCGACAGACGAAAATCTCTCGGTCCTATTGTATGGCGCAGAGGCATGGAAGTCTTCGAGAGGAAGATCCTTCGCAGGATCTTTGATCCTATTAGAGTCCGCGACGAGGTTAGGTCCCGTATGAACCGCGAGCTGTACGAGCTATTCGATGAGGTTGACATAGTCCAGCGCATAAATTTCCAGCGGCTGCACTGGGCTGGGCACCTCATTCGAATAGATGAAAGTGCTCTAGCACGCATAGTTTATATGGGGGGCCCAAAGTTGATTTGTGGACGCAGACATAGAGGACGACCGGGCACTCGATGGAATGACCAGGTATGGAGAGATCTCTTCGTACTTGGCATTCAAAACGACTGGCGCCAGCGCGCACAAGATTATGGAGATTGGCGCGCCTTCCTAGACGCGGCCATGACCGGTAGACGGTTGACGGCCATATAAGTAAGTAAGTAAGAATTATGTATTATGCTTGGTTGTTTGGCCATGATTCTTCTACCTTTATTCAAGTCGCTGACATTTATCATCTGGCATTGAATGTTTATCGCAGACATGGACATTCAATTAGACATGCATATTCTTATTTATTAGCCTCGGTGACGGCTATTTTATTGTTACTGCTTGTGAAGATGGTGGTGGAAATAGTAATGGAGTTTTTATAATGGTATCGAAGATTCTTAATTGGCGACTAGAAGCTGCTGGTATGAGGAGCCAGTCGAATTTGTGTAGAATGTGTTGAGGCTGTCGATAAGCTTCGAATTGCTTGAGTCTTGATTATTAGCTGTGTTTGCAGTGCCGGTGGGTGTACCGATCGGGCTATTCTCGATTGAAGATTCGGTGTTAGCGTGACTTGACGAGAATCCAGTATCGGTCTTATTGGCGTTGGAATTGACGTTGACCTTGCTATTAGTGATACCCGATGCAGGCGCAGCGGTGGTAGTTGATACCGAGTTTTTACAATTTCCAACTCTATTACTATCGGAAAGCAGCGGAACATCAGAACTTTTAAGATTCATCTGTTGATGCAGCTGCTGGGATGTTCGTTGGTGCTGCTGCGCAATAGGTGTTTGCAGTGTCATATGGTTCTCGGATATTGGCGAAACAGCATTTGGACTTCCACCAGTGCTGATTCCACCGTAAAAGCTTGGATCAAGATAAGTACTATACTGTCGTTGTGCGCCAGTGCCATTAGAGCCATTTAGATTTGTGTTGGTTCCACAAGAAACACTGCTGCCACCACCATACATACCGCTAACATCCTGATGGAAAGGTTGGGCATCAAAGATTTTTCGATGGCCACCTGTGAACTGCGACGGAATGCATCTGCTGTTGCATGGCGCGTTTCTTAAGGTAGTTAGAGAGCTCGGTCGGAGACATGCAATACTTGCTAAGGCGTGGTACTTATCTTAACAAAACAGACTGCTTTCACCAGTCTCCGTGTTCCCTTACACGCTGCTGTTGCCGAGGTGTGAGTCTCTGCTGCCGTATATCGCGCCAGTCGGCCGGCGACGCTGCCGCGTGCTGTACAACAATTAATCCACCGTGCCACTGTCAACTCTGCGACTTAATCCTGCCGGCGTACCCTCAATCTCGCAACTCCCCACTGGAAAAGGTCCTCTATTTTATTTTTGCTTTCCCCTGCGTTGCCAAAAAAAAAATGAATTATTTCCTTTATGTTCAAATTTTTCCCAATTTCGTTTAACCTATGCTCTCTTTAATTCATATTCTTACCTGCGTTCCCGTATTCCAAATTCTCCCAATTAGTTGTTTTTTCCTTCCTTTTTTTTCAAGTGGAACACCCTTCAATGTCTTTTTTTCCAAAAAAAAAAATATACAAAAAACATTCAAAAGATGGTGCGCCTGCCCACAATGGTTGCCAAAGATAAAACAACTCGTTACTCAGACCGAGTCCCTCATCACCCTAGCGGCCATTTTCGCCTACCAAACCGGTTAACCGATACCCTTTGCACCAGTGCTGCCAAAGTGATAAAACCAACTACTCGACATCTCTAACCCTATTCCACCCGGTTTACATCTATGCACGTAACAACACACTGTCGTTTGCCTGGGTGAAAACGATAGTGGAAAACGTGAATTACATCCTTAGGAATCGGCGTCTGGTCTTTCAGATATCATCGGTGCGAAAGTCCAACGTGAGCCACGCCCACACCCTGAGATTAAGAGTCTCATGCTCCACCGACTGAGCTTCGGGCTACTACTTTCATTGACGAATATCTTTTGCATGAAACACCCCCAGTGGGACACCCTTCAATGTCTCTAACTCATACAGGCTATTTCCCACCACCTTCGCTACTCTACACGTAGTGTATTTCCTGCTGAATTTTGCATTGAAATTCTTCTTGAAATCACTCAACACAAAGTTACTTTTGTATACCTCTTGGCCTGCAAAATATTTTACATCGCGAGATTTGCGATTATAACACCGGGAACCTCTCTCATACGACTTGTGAATATATGTTGTTAACATATGTTGTCCGAACATAGCATAGTATGGTGACATCTTGGTAGCTGCGTGAACGGAGCTTCTCAACATTGCCTGAATCCTTTGTAATTGAGTGTCCCATGCTTGGTGATCCTTTCCCACGTGTGTTCTTATGGCCGCCAATATCGATTAGTTGACTCGTTCCGAAGCATTCGATTGGGGAGCATAGTTCGCTGAACGCATGTGTTCTATGTGAATAAAATGCTATAGGTCTGTTGTTTCCTTCTTCATCAATTTGAAAGAGAACTGCGCCTATACCGACATGACAAGCGTCACACTGAATAAAAAAGTGCTTTTTAAAATTGGGGTGTACTAGCACCGGAGCTGTGGTGAGAGCTCTCTTCAAATTCTCAAACGCTTCTTTCGCTTCTTTTGTTAGTTCGAATTTGGACTTGCTCTTTAAGCAATCCGTCAAAGGGGCTGCTACTGAGGAAAAATTTGGTATAAACCTTCGATACCAGCCTGCAGTTCCCAAAAAACTTCTCACTTGCCTTACAGATCTAGGTTCTGGTATTTGGATGATTGCAGCGACTTTATCCGAATCAGTTTTCAAAACGCCCGACCCTATCACAAATCCTAGATATCTAAGCTGCCTAAAACAAAACCTAGATTTCTTAAGTCCTATCGTAAGGTTTGCTATCCGAAAACAATCTGAGACTTCACTTAGTAGCCTACAGTGAGTTTGAAAATCACGTGCGATTACTAACAAGTCATCCAAATATATAAAAACATTATTCTTGAGTTTTTGCGGGATTACTTTGTCCATCACACGGCATAGCCTTTGAAGCATTGCACAATCCGAAAGGCATAACCCGGAACTGATATAAAGGACGCCCCGGAATAGTGAAAGCCGTGTATTTCCTGCTCTCCGCGTTTAGCTCAATCTACGAAAAGGCGTGTTTCAAGTCTATACTGCTTATAAACACGGTCTCATCCACCCTACTCAACACGGATTATATGCTCTTCAAGGGATATGCATCTTTCACCGTTAACTTATTCAGTTTTCGAGCATCCAGACACAACCTATTCTTTCCAGGCTTTCTTACCAAAGTCACTCGATTGTTCCACGGGCTTTCGCTCTCCTCTATCACCCCCAAAGACAACATCATATCCACCTCCTCGTACAGCAAACTCTGTATCGCCGGTGATACCGGATAAAATTTGTCCTTAACTGGCACGGCACCTGCAGACGCACATTCACTTTCTTGCAGTAACTCCACCGGGATCTCTTCAACAGACCTAACGCCACTACCAATTATTTCAGGTGCTAAACCAAAAAGACACCAGAAATCTACCCCCAGATACAGTTTCTGTGCCAGAGTCGGGCATATGTATAAAGTCATTTCTTGGCATCGGTCTTTATAGGTGACTGATAACCGAACCTCTCCTACTATCGTGTGTGGAGACCCACCTGCTGTTTTCAAACGCGTGTTAATGGGTGTGACATGAGTATTAAATTTCCTCAGCCATTCCATACTACTTTAACCAAAAATTCTAATAGAGGCATCCGTGTCTAGTAACCCCTTTATGTTTGATCCGGCGATTACCACCTCTGCATATGGTATATTATCTACTTTTAGTAATGATGCTAAAGAGAGAGTAAATTGCTCCCGCAATTCTCTTCGCTTATAATATCTCAACCGTGACCGCATCTGTTTTTTTGTTACTGATTGCGCTTCCCCTGACTTATCCAAAACATAAACTCTACCTTCACTAATATTCCTTACGCTACGTTCGGGATATTTGTTACCTAACCTATCCACACTATTTATCCTATTTAAGATGCTAAAAACTTCTTCACTCCCTACTAGACTACCTGAACCACTCAACTCTATTTCACTAACGGGGCTTATATTCTTACTGGATTCAATTCCTAGCTTTCTTCGTTGTCCAGTTTCCCGGAGCTTGCCTCCCCCCGATGTGACATGCTCCTCACAACGTTTCCCGGACGACATTTCGGACATTTCGGGAGTACTACACCCTTCAATCCACATTTATAACAAAAAATGCTTCTCTGCGGTGACTCACAGTCGAAATAGTTGTGCCCCGCTACCCTGCAGTTCCAGCATACTAAATTGGCTTTATCCTGGAGTGGTTTTGCTGGCCGAAAAGCTTCTACCATGCCTTGTTCCTCCTCTCTAGCATCAACGTCAGTCGAACTCTCACCTTCCTCTAATTCACTAACTCGGTATCTAGGCCTTTCGATTTTCGGATTCGTTACCGGTTGGCGACCACGAACGCCTATGAGAAGTCGGAAAATTTCTTTCCGCGTCATGACACTCGGCTCTGAAGTGTTCCATGCTAGTTATGTACATAGGATACACAACTCTGGCAATGCTCTCTCTCACATTCGCTTTCACAATCTCAATCAACTAAAAATCTGCTATTGGGTGGTTTAACTTGGACCTAAGCATCAACATACAGTGCATAAATAAATCTATGCTTTCATCCGGCCCCTGTCGCCTCTCCAGTTCTCGAACTCGGTCCTCCGACTCTGAAAACGTGTTTGGAGCGCGAAGCGTAACGACGGCCAGTCTACCACACCTTGAGTCTTGACATGGAGCCAATACCAGTCGCTAGCAGTGCCGACAACCAAACAATGGAAATCTCGTAACACCTCGCCCCAGGACACCTGATACGCAGCCTGCAAATGTTCAATTCTAAAAATAAAAAGACAGACCCCACTTGAAAACTTGTACCATCTCACCTCTACTCTTAAAATCTACTCCATGCCCACTGGCAGACCTACTTCTCTCAAACTCGGCAGCCCTCTCTGTATGGAATTGCCTATCTTGACTATTGTTGTTCTCCCCAAATTTATCAAATTCGGTGGCGACCTGTTTACATTAGCCACTGCTATGAACAGTGGTGGTAAAGGACCTGTAGGTACAGTTACATGCTCCATGCTCTGTCTCGCCTGCTGATTGGACGTTACGACTTTTTGCTGATAATAACCCGGATCACCTAGTCTCTCGGATGTTCCAGCCGCGGCGGCCACCTGCATTAGTTTCTCTCCCCCAATCGCACTGGAACTCGAAGAAGGTAGCGAAACATTGTTTCCTCTTATTTGTAACAGGAGGTCATTCACCTCCTTCATAAAGATCTGCATTTCCTCTTTCACTTGGTGTCGCAACTCTTCAGCCAAACTTCCAAACGAAGCACGATAGGACTCGTGTGCCTGAGCCAACGCCAATTTCTGAAGACATGTAATTTTCTGGTTCCATGTTGTAATTAAAACCTTGTAGTGTCGGTGCGTTCTCCTCTCCTGTTCTTAGAACCGGTCCACCTGCCAAAAGATTCTGCGAATTTGCTCCACTAGTGCTTGCCATCTCCTCTTCAACGTCTTCCACTGATCTAATCGACTCCTTAGGGATCGGCGCAACAGCTGTGCCACTCCCTGAACTGTCCAGCACCATCGGATCTAACTCCGCTGATGTTTCAATTCCTAACTTCGTCGTCCAAGATCTTGTTATTGGACGCCTATTCATCAAATTCAAGCCTAGATTCTTAATATATATTAATCCCGTATCCAAACGTTTTCTTAATTTAAGCCTTTCTGCGCTGTTCATTCTATTCGGGCTAACTCCGAAAGAGAACCCAAAATTTCATATTCTTGTACCACAAAAAAAAAACAACTCGCCTACTACCACACTATTACTATTTCTCACTTTCTTATAATTGACTTTCCTTTCTGTTTCTCACAAATAACTTTATCTTTCCTACACAAACAATTCAAATACATTGGGGTGGGCTAAATTATACGATGGATACTATGAGTACGCAATGCGAATATTTCCTATCATTGCTCTTATTACTAAATGCATTATTAAAGTACCTAACATATCCATTTTCCCCTCTTGCCTCAAGTACCACAACGAAATATTTATTAAAAAAAAAAAAGAAAACCTCGCCGGACAAAAAGCCAATTGCAATTACTGATTTTGTAATGCAGCGCTTTGATCACGGCATATGGAAGACTACTCATTATCTTACAGCCTGTATACCAAAACTTAAGATTCATTTGTAATCTCTTCTCTATTGTATTTTAAATTTTCGACGTTCAGTCATTATTATTTCATAAAAAAAAACCATAACTAATTCGGCAAACTATCCATTTTAATCTTAGTAGTTTCCAATCCCTTTGTGTCACACATTTCGGATAAGATTATTTGCCAATTTCATCATGTTTGTTCTTCGCGTCTTTGCGAACAAGGCAAATTCCCGTGAGCGCTCCTCTATGGCTACGATTCGTTCTAGCTTGCATTGCTTCTCCAACGGTCCTATAGCTGAACACTCACTAAAGTCCATTGTCCGCTTCCGACACCCTTCCTAACCTTACTTAAATTCATCTCCCTATTTTTAAGACTCTACTCTTTTCTTCCCATGATGCTAATTCCCTACACCATTCCAAAAAAAAAATATGTCTTCGATCTGCATTATTCTCTTCCGGATACCATAATAACAAACTGATACCTTGGAAGTTCTGATTTTATTACTCTTTTTTTTTTTTTAATTGGGCGCCATTTGTTACATCCCATCTGCCTGTAACGGCCATTCACTGATATCGGTCTTCCGGCTACGGCTCCTCGGAATCCAGGGATGGACTCGACCCACCAATATTAGGAAGACCGGGGTAACAAAAATATTTATAATTTTTCTTCTTGCGAATTTGCATCCCTCTAAATAAAGGTTGATTATTTATTACCTGGTGAGGTACTCAAGGCGAAGAGCCAAAGTTAGAATGAAATGAATACATTGGAGATCTTCGTTGTTGCTGATCTCCGCTGACCCTGCCTACCAGTGGTTGCAAAATCTACATCCAAACGCAACCCCATTCAATAACTACATATATTGTAACATATTTTGTCTTTTCCTACCTCTAGTACACATCTCAATTCCCTAGCCCACCCACAAAGTATGCTTACCAAATTTTTATAGTAACGTACATTTTAATGAGATTCAGCTTAACCTACCCTAGAATAAGGAGGTAAACTTAACATGTATGACTTATATTTAAACGTTTACACACATTTATGCTTTTGATTTTTTTTTTTTCTAAAAAAAAATGAGTTTCTTGTATAATTTTAAATCGGAAATGGGGGAGGTGGTGTTAACAGACGAGAGAATATATTGACCCTTAATCGGTCGGAATGAGTAATCTTGGTCCCACAATCCTAGTGTACCTTCCCACCCGAGCGCTCTGGTAAGGGGGCGAACCTCTAGCGAATGGTTGGGCCACTTTTAAATGTCTTTTAGAGTATATTTTTTTTTAGTTAAAATTGCTTTCTCCCTTCTCCAAACTTCAACTCCTCCAGTGTCCGTATTAAATACTAAATATCGTAATACAAAACGAATAATCTTACAAATAATGACATTTAGTATCTATATACGTAATACATTTGGCATTAGATTAACATTTATACATTTAAGTTAATTTAAAAAAAAAATATTCCCTCTTTTTTTTTATATTTTTGTAAGGCGCATATTTGGCTGACTCTAATATAAACCTCTTGGCGGTATAAATTTTACAAACTCTAAATTATGAAACAGGTTCGCAATCGGGTTGGCTATAAAAAAATTTTGGTTGGCATATGTAGGTCGAAAGCATCCGTTTTACTCTGGTTCGACAATGATTATATGAGAGTATCAGTGCTCCAATACGCTAGCCATGTCCTTTTTTTTTTTTTTTTAACTTTCTTTCGTTTGCAAGCACATATTCAACAACAACAAATTGCTTGAAACATTCCGGTAAATTCTTATTTTTTTTTCTTTTGGTGCAGGTTAGGTTGTACCTAACCGCGTATTGGGCCAAGTGCTAAGCGATGCCTTTCTTTTTCTTTTTTGTTTTTTTTTTTTCAATACAAATTTAATTACTAAGGCGTGGTACTTATCTTAACAAAACAGACTTCTTTCACCAGTCTCCGTGTTCCCTTACACGCTGCTGTTGCCGAGGTGTGAGTCTCTGCTGCCGTATATCGGGCCAATCGGCCGGCGACGCTGCCGCGTCCTGTACAACAATTAATCCACCGTGCCACTGTCAACTCTGCGACTTAATCCTGCCGGCGTACCCTCAATCTCGCAACTCCCCACTGGAAAAGGTCCTCTATTTTTTTTTTGCTTTCCCCTGCGTTGCACAAAAAAAATGAATTATTTCCTTTATGTTCAAATTTTTCCCAATTTCGTTCCCGTATTCCAAATTCTCCCAATTAGTTGTTTTTTCCTTCCTTTTTTTTCAAGTGGAAGACCCTTCAATGTCTTTTTTTTTTTTTTTTTAAAAAATATACAAAAAAAATTCAAAAGATGGTGCGCCTGCCCACAATGGTTGCCAAAGATAAAACAACTCGTTACTCAGACCGAGTCCCTCATCACCCTAGCGGCCATTTTCGCCTACCAAACCGGTTAACCGATACCCGTTGCACCAGTGCTGCCAAAGTGATAAAACCAACTACTCGACATCTCTAACCCTATTCCACCCGGTTTACATCTATGCACGTAACAAGGTGGGAGCTTGTTAAACCATTTGCCTCGTCTAGTTAAGTCGGTCGTGGATCCAGCGACACCACAGTCTCCCAGCGAATGCTTGCCACATATGTCGTACGTTTGCGTCTTCATTGGTAATAGGTTTTAAAACACTGTCTGAACCCAATGGTATGTGGTTGGGTGTAATCGTTTCACCGTCGTTACTTTTCAAGTGATACGAAAAAAGTGGTCTTGAGTTTAGAATGAAATTAATTTCGCAGAAAATGCATTTCAAGTTTTCATTTGTAAAACTCATCGATGGGCAGATGCTCTACATAACCATTTTAACAGACCGTACGAGTGGTTTACATGTTCACCATTTTGGGCGTACTTTTTGTTTTGCTCTGGTTATTTAAATTCGGCTGTTTTTAAACATGCGGCTTAGGCACATCAGACGTTGTTAAGCATGAGCACGCTGAGAGAAAAGTTGTTAGAGGCTTTGTGGCGCAACCGTCGATGCTACAGTTTTTAAATTAAATGCATGATGGGTGACTTCTGTTTCGCACATTTTACGATTTATCACTTGTGGCTAGTAGATGCTCCCATTTTCATAAATCGCGAAAATCATGCTCCGAACTTAACAATTCATTAACCAAACACATGTTTTTGCAAATTGCAACGCTGAGAAACACATTAGAAATGAAACATAAAAATTTTTTGCGATTTTGGGAGCACGATTTCATTGAAATTGCAAAACGCAAAAGTAAGTGAAAATGGGAGCATGACTGATTATATAAGAATTTTATTCTTCTAGTTAAATGTTGTTTTAAGAATGTTGGGTTAAGCGCTGAGTAAGGCTAACAATTTGAGAAAGCACGCTGGTTTTGTAGTTTAATTTAGATTTTATTTTGGTGTTTATATTTAATTAAATATAATTTTCTGTTCTTTATTAAATCAAACCGACCAGGAGCGAGCTTAAAAAATTTGTCGCCTTCACTGTCTGTATTTAACTGACCGCAGCAGCAGCTCATTGTCCTATATAGCCAAAAATTTTGGAATAGATTTTACCGCCTTTTTTATGCATAAGTATCGTTTTAGCATATAGGCATTTCCACAGAAATGCGACATGTCGCGTGCGATAGTGATTAAAAATTAAATAAAAAATAAACTACTTAATATTTTTCAATGAAATAAAATAACATTATTAATATATATCAATTCACAACATTTTAAAATTGGTCGCAGTAAAATATTCCTCCAGGTTTGGCTGTAATCGGTGTTTGAACAGTTCGCCTTGAAAGCGACTTCTGTTTTTTGTCTCGTGCGAATGTCTAAGTTTTTGGAATTATTTTGAAAACGAACAGTTGCCCAAAATCAACTTAAACATTATTTATAGAGCTAATCAAAAGCTATAAGTTTCGCCTTTTGTCAAAATAAAATAATGTGTTGGCATATGTTTTTTTTCAATTTGAATGCGTTACAACGTTTAATTCGACATTAGAGAAATGCCCATATACATAAGTTGCATTATTTGAGTTAGTGGAATAAAATTAATTTAGGAGAATACAAGTAGTTATCACAGAGGGTTTACGCTATACGACGGCAACAGTCAGCTATTTGCCTTTAAATTCAATCTTGGAATGAGTGGCAGCCTTTAGCGAAGACTGTCATAGCCCGTAAGGGTTTCAGATTACTGCGCAAATCTTTTAACGTCCGATAAAGTGCCTCCAGTGATCGTTTGTTCGTTATCGTAAAAATCTATTTTCAGTTCTGTAGTACTTTTGCCATTTCTGATTTTCTGACAATGGCTCTCGTCGGTTTATCTATAGTTTGGAAATTAACGGCAGTTCGACCGCAAAATGAGCTGTTCGTCCTCCTTCTTACAATGTGGCAGCGATCACAGATTATGCTAAAGCCTTGAGCTTGTATCAATGACATTAGGTATGTTTACCCAGTTCAGCAAGCTGTTTCCGCCATCAAACTGCATCTTTGCTGCTAACATATCTTGTGAATGTTTATCGGTGAAATCAATACGTAAACGTACAACTTTTTTAAACTACTAAGGCGAACAAAATAAAAAAAAAATTGTAAAATGATATTCGAATATATTGTTGTAATGCTCCTCACACTTAATGAAAAATTTGTATTCGAATAGAGGCACCCTTGTCTAGTAACCCCTTTATGTTTGATCCGGCGATTACCACCTCTGCATATGGTATATTATCTACTTTTAGTAATGACGCTAAAGAGAGAGTAAATTGCTCCCGCAATTCTCTTCGCTTATAATATTTCAATCGTGACCGCATCTGTTTTTTTGTTACTGATTGCGCTTCCCCTGACTTATCCAAAACATAAACTCTACCTTTACTAATATTCCTTACGCTACGTTCGGGATGTTTGTTACCTAACCTATCCACACTATTTATCCTATTTAAGATGCTAAAAACTTCTTCACTCCCTACTAGACTACCTGAACCACTCAACTCTATTTCACTAACGGGGCTTATATTCTTACTGGATTCAATTCCTAGCTTTCTTCGTTGTCCAGTTTCCCGGAGCTTGCCTCCCCCCGATGTGACATGCTCCTCACAACGTTTCCCGGACGACATTTCGGACATTTCGGGAGTACTACACCCTTCAATCCACATTTATAACAAAAAATGCTTCTCTGCGGTGACTCACAGTCGAAATAGTTGTGCCCCGCTACCCTGCAGTTCCAGCATACTAAATTGGCTTTATCCTGGAGTGGTTTTGCTGGCCGAAAAGCTTCTACCATGCCTTGTTCCTCCTCTCTAGCATCAACGTCAGTCGAACTCTCACCTTCCTCTAATTCACTAACTCGGTATCTAGGCATTTCGATTTTCGGATTCGTTACCGGTTGGCGACCACGAACGCCTATGAGAAGTCGGAAAATTTCTTTCCGCGTCATGACACTCGGCTCTGAAGTGTTCCATGCTAGTTATGTACATAGGATACACAACTCTGGCAATGCTCTCTCTCACATTCGCTTTCATAATCTCAATCAACTCAAAATCTGCTATTGGGTGGTTTAACTTGGACCTAAGCATCAACATACAGTGCATAAATAAATCTATGCTTTCATCCGGCCCCTGTAGCCTCTCCAGTTCTCGAACTCGGTCCTCCGACTCTGAAAACGTGTGAAAACCTTGAGTCTTGACATAGAGCCAATACCAGTCGCTAGCAGTGCCGACAACCAAACAATGGAAATCTCGTAACACCTCGCCCCAGGACACCTGATACGCAGCCTGCAAATGTTCAATTCTAAAAATAAAAAGACAGACCCCACTTGAAAACTTGTACCAACTCACCTCTACTCTTAAAATCCTTTCCATGCCCACTGGCAGACCTACTCCTCTCAAACTCGGCAGCCCTCTCTGTATGGATTTGCCTATCTTGACTATTGTTGTTCTCCCCATAAAATTTATCAAATTCGGTGGCGACCTGTTTACATTAGCCACTGCTATGAACAGTGGTGGTAAAGGACCTGTAGGTACAGTTACATGCTCCATGTTCTGTCTCGCCTGCTGATTGGACGTTACGACTTTTTGCTGATAATAACCCGGATCACCTAGACTCTCGGATGTTCCAGCCGCGGCGGCCACCTGCATTAGTTTCTCTCCCCCAATCGCACTGGAACTCGAAGAAGGTAGCGAAACATTGTTTCCTCTTATTTGTAACAGGAGGTCATTCACCTCCTTCATAAAGATCTGCATTTCCTCTTTCACTTGGTGTCGCAACTCTTCAGCCAAACTTCCAAACGAAGCACGATAGGACTCGTGTGCCTGAGCCAACGCCAATTTCTGAAGACATGTGATTTTCTGGTTCCATGTTGTAATTAAAACCTTGTAGTGTCGGTGCGTTCTCCTCTCCTGTTCTTAGAACCGGTCCACCTGCCAAAAGATTCTGCGAATTTGCTCCACTAGTGCTTGCCATCTCCTCTTCAACGTCTTCCACTGATCTAATCGACTCCTTAGGGATCGGCGCAACAGCTCTGCCACTCCCTGACCTGTCCAGCACCATCGGATCTAACTCCGCTGATGTTTCAATTCCTAACTTCGTCGTCCAAGATCTTGTTATTGGACGCCTATTCATCAAATTCAAGCCTAGATTCTTAATATATATTAATCCCGTATCCAAACGTTTTCTTAATTTAAGCCTTTCTGCGCTGTTCATTCTATTCGGGCTAACTCCGAAAGAGAACCCAAAATTTCATATTCTTGTACCACAAAAAAAAACAACTCGCCTACTACCACACTATTACTATTTCTCACTTTCTTATAATTGACTTTCCTTTCTGT
Organism: Leucophenga maculata; assembly: GCA_035044805.1. NCBI lineage: Eukaryota > Metazoa > Arthropoda > Insecta > Diptera > Drosophilidae > Leucophenga > Leucophenga maculata. The sequence goes on from JAWNNP010003053.1 coordinate 53,230, forward strand.
TTCTCACAAATAACTTTATCTTTCCTACACAAACAATTCAAATACATTGGGGTGGGCTAAATTATACGATGGATACTATGAGTACGCAATGCGAATATTTCCTATCATTGCTCTTATTACTAAATGCATTATTAAAGTACCTAACATATCCATTTTCCCCTCTTGCCTCAAGTACCACAACGAAATATTTATTAAAAAAAAAAAAGAAAACCTCGCCGGACTAAAAGCCAATTGCAATTACTGATTTTGTAATGCAGCGCTTTGATCACGGCATATGGAAGACTACTCATTATCTTACAGCCTGTATACCAAAACTTAAGATTCATTTGTAATCTCTCCTCTATTGTATTTTAAATTTTCGACGTTCAGTCATTATTATTTCATAAAAAAAAACCATAACTAATTCGGCAAACTATCCATTTTAACCTTAGGAATTTCCAATCCCTTTGTGTCACACATTTCGGATAAGATTATTTGCCAATTTCATCATGTTTGGTCTTCGCGTCTTTGCGAACAAGGCAAATTCCCGTGAGCGCTCCTCTATGGCTACGATTCGTTCTAGCTTGCATTGCTTCTCCAACGGTCCTATAGCTGAACACTCACTAAAGTCCATTGTCCGCTTCCGACACCCTTCCTAACCTTACTTAAATTCATCTCCCTATTTTTAAGACTCTACTCTTTTCTTCCCATGATGCTAATTCCCTACACCATTCCAAAAAAAAAATATGTCTTCGATCTGCATTATTCTCTTCCGGATACCATAATAACAAACTGATACCTTGGAAGTTCTGATTTTATTACTCTTTTTTTTTTAATTGGGCGCCATTTGTTACATCCCATCTGCCTGTAACGGCCATTCACTGATATCGGTCTTCCGGCTACGGCTCCTCGGAATCCAGGGATGGACTCGACCCACCAATATTAGGAAGATCGGGGTAACAAAAATATTTATAATTTTTCTTCTTGCGAATTTGCATCCCTCTAAATAAAGGTTGATTATTTACTACCTGGTGAGGTACTCAAGGCGAAGAGCCAAAGTTAGAATGAAATGAATACATTGGAGATCTTCGTTGTTGCTGATCTCCGCTGACCCTGCCTACCAGTGGTTGCAAAATCTACATCCAAACGCAACCCCATTCAATAACTACATATATTGTAACATATTTTGTCTTTTCCTACCTCTAGTACACATCTCAATTCCCTAGCCCACCCACAAAGTATGCTTACCAAATTTTTATAGTAACGTACATTTTAATGAGATTCAGCTTAACCTACCCTAGAATGTTTATAAGGAGGTAAACTTAACATGTATGACTTATATTTAAACGTTTACACACATTTATGCTTTTGATTTTTTTTTTTTCTAAAAAAAAAATGAGTTTCTTGTATAATTTTAAATCGGAAATGGGGGAGGTGGTGTTAACAGACGAGAGAATATATTGACCCTTAATCGGTCGGAATGAGTAATCTTGGTCCCACAATCCTAGTGTACCTTCCCACCCGAGCGCTCTGGTAAGGGGGCGAACTTCTAGCGAATGGTTGGGCCACTTTTAAATGTCTTTTAGAGTATATTTTTTTTTAGTTAAAATTGCTTTCTCCCTTCTCCAAACTTCAACTCCTCCAGTGTCCGTATTAAATACTAAATATCGTAATACAAAACGAATAATCTTACAAATAATGACATTTAGTATCTATATACGTAATACATGTGGCATTAGATTAACATTTATACATTTAAGTTAATTTAAAAAAAAAAAAAATTCCCTCTTTTTTTTTTTATATATTTGTAAGGCGCATATTTGGCTGACTCTAATATAAACCTCTTGGCGGTATAAATTTAACAAACTCTAAATTATGAAACAGGTTCGCAATCGGGTTGGCTATAAAAAAATTTTGGTTGGCATATGTAGGTCGAAAGCATCCGTTTTACTCTGGTTCGACAATGATTATATGAGAGTATCAGTGCTCCAATACGCTAGCCATGTCCTTTTTTTTTTTTTTTTTTTTAACTTTCTTTTGTTTGCAAGCACATATTCAACAACAACAAATTGCTTGAAACATTCCGGTAAATTCTTATTTTTTTTTCTTTTGGTGCAGGTTAGGTTGTACCTAACCGCGTATTGGGCCAAGTGCTAAGCGATGCCTTTCTTTTTCTTTTTTGTTTTTTTTTTTCTATACAAATTTAATTACTAAGGCGTGGTACTTATCTTAACAAAACAGACTTCTTTCACCAGTCTCCGTGTTCCCTTACACGCTGCTGTTGCCAAGGTGTGAGTCTCTGCTGCCGTATATCGGGCCAGTCGGGCGGCGACGCTGCCGCGTCATGTACAACAATTAATCCACCGTGCCACTGTCAACTCTGCGACTTAATCCTGCCGGCGTACCCTCAATCTCGCAACTCCCCACTGGAAAAGATCCTCTATTTTTTTTTTTTGCTTTTCCCTGCGTTGCACAAAAAAAATGAATTATTTCCTTTATGTTCAAATTTTTCCCAATTTCGTTTAACCTATGCTCTCTTTAATTCATATTCTTACCTGCGTTCCCGTATTCCAAATTCTCCCAATTAGTTGTTTTTTCCTTCCTTTTTTTTCAAGTGGAAGACCCTTCAATGTCTTTTTTTCCAAAAAAAAAAATATATACAAAAAAAATTCAAAAGATGGTGCGCCTGCCCACAATAGTTGCCAAAGATAAAACAACTCTTTACTCAGACCGAGTCCCTCATCACCCTAGCGGCCATTTTCGCCTACCAAACCGGTTAACCGATACCCGTTGCACCAGTGCTGCCAAAGTGATAAAACCAACTACTCGACATCTCTAACCCTATTCCACCCGGTTTACATCTATGCACGTAACAAGGTGGGAGCTTGTTGAACCATTTGCCTCGTCTAGTTAAGTCGGTCGTGGATCCAGCGACACCACAGTCTCCCAGCGAATGCTTGCCACATATGTCGTACGTTTGCGTCTTCATTGGTAATAGGTTTTAAAACACTGTCTGAACCCAATGGTATGTGGTTGGGTGTAATCGTTTCACCGTCGTTACTTTTCAAGTGATACGAAAAAAGTGGTCTTGAGTTTAGAATGAAATTAATTTCGCAGAAAATGCATTTCAAGTTTTCATTTGTAAAACTCATCGATGGGCAGATGCTCTACATAACCATTTTAACAGACCGTACGAGTGGTTTACATGTTCACCATTTTGGGCGTACTTTTTGTTTTGCTCTGGTTATTTAAATTCGGCTGTTTTTAAACATGCGGCTTAGGCACATCAGACGTTGTTAAGCATGAGCACGCTGAGAGAAAAGTTGTTAGAGGCTTTGTGGCGCAACCGTCGATGCTACAGTTTTTCAAATTAAATGCATGATGGGTGACTTCTGTTTCGCACATTTTACGATTTATCACTTGTGGCTAGTAGGTTCGTTCACTTTTTACTTGCAATATTTCTAAGTGTATTTATTTATTTTTTATTGCAAATTATTTAGCCATGCTCCCATTTTCATAAATCGCGAAAATCATGCTCCGAACTTAACAATTCATTAACCAAACACATGTTTTTGCAAATTGCAACGCTGAGAAACACATTAGAAATGAAACATACAAATTTTTTGCGATTTTGGGAGCACGATTTCATTGAAATTGCAAAACGCAAAAGTAAGTGAAAATGGGAGCATGACTGATTATATAAGAATTTTATTCTTCTAGTTAAATGTTGTTTTAAGAATGTTGGGTTAAGCGCTGAGTAAGGCTAACAATTTGAGAGAGCACGCTGGTTTTGTAGTTTAATTTAGATTTTATTTTGGTGTTTATATTTAATTAAATATAATTTTCTGTTCTTTATTAAATCAAACCGACCAGGAGCGAGCTTAAAAAATTTGTCGCCTTCACTGTCTGTATTTAACTGACCGCAGCAGCAGCTCATTGTCCTATATAGCCAAAAATTTTGGAATAGATTTTACCGCCTTTTTTATGCATAAGTATCGTTTTAGCATATAGGCATTTCCACAGAAATGCGACATGTCGCGTGCGATAGTGATTAAAAATTAAATAAAAAATAAACTACTTAATATTTTTCAATGAAATAAAATAACATTATTAATATATATCAATTCACAACATTTTAAAATTGGTCGCAGTAAAATATTCCTCCAGGTTTGGCTGTAATCGGTGTTTGAACAGTTCGCCTTGAAAGCGACTTCTGTTTTTTGTCTCGTGCGAATGTCTAAGTTTTTGGAATTATTTTGAAAACGAACAGTTGCCCAAAATCAACTTAAACATTATTTATAGAGCTAATCAAAAGCTATAAGTTTCGCCTTTTGTCAAAATAAAATAATGTGTTGGCATATGTTTTTTTTCAATTTGAATGCGTTACAACGTTTAATTCGACATTAGAGAAATGCCCATATACATAAGTTGCATTATTTGAGTTAGTGGAATAAAATTAATTTAGGAGAATACAAGTAGTTATCACAGAGGGTTTACGCTATACGACGGCAACAGTCAGCTATTTGCCTTTAAATTCAATCTTGGAATGAGTGGCAGCCTTTAGCGAAGACTGTCATAGCCCGTAAGGGTTTCAGATTACTGCGCAAATCTTTTAACGTCCGATAAAGTGCCTCCAGTGATCGTTTGTTCGTTATCGTAAAAATCTATTTTCAGTTCTGTAGTACTTTTGCCATTTCTGATTTTCTGACAATGGCTCTCGTCGGTTTATCTATAGTTTGGAAATTAACGGCAGTTCGACCGCAAAATGAGCTGTTCGTCCTCCTTCTTACAATGTGGCAGCGATCACAGATTATGCTAAAGCCTTGAGCTTGTATCAATGACATTAGGTATGTTTACCCAGTTCAGCAAGCTGTTTCCGCCATCAAACTGCATCTTTGCTGCTAACATATCTTGTGAATGTTTATCGGTGAAATCAATACGTAAACGTACAACTTTTTTAAACTACTAAGGCGAACAAAATAAAAAAAAAATTGTAAAATGATATTCGAATATATTGTTGTAATGCTCCTCACACTTAATGAAAAATTTGTATTCGAATAGAGGCACCCTTGTCTAGTAACCCCTTTATGTTTGATCCGGCGATTACCACCTCTGCATATGGTATATTATCTACTTTTAGTAATGACGCTAAAGAGAGAGTAAATTGCTCCCGCAATTCTCTTCGCTTATAATATTTCAATCGTGACCGCATCTGTTTTTTTGTTACTGATTGCGCTTCCCCTGACTTATCCAAAACATAAACTCTACCTTTACTAATATTCCTTACGCTACGTTCGGGATGTTTGTTACCTAACCTATCCACACTATTTATCCTATTTAAGATGCTAAAAACTTCTTCACTCCCTACTAGACTACCTGAACCACTCAACTCTATTTCACTAACGGGGCTTATATTCTTACTGGATTCAATTCCTAGCTTTCTTCGTTGTCCAGTTTCCCGGAGCTTGCCTCCCCCCGATGTGACATGCTCCTCACAACGTTTCCCGGACGACATTTCGGACATTTCGGGAGTACTACACCCTTCAATCCACATTTATAACAAAAAATGCTTCTCTGCGGTGACTCACAGTCGAAATAGTTGTGCCCCGCTACCCTGCAGTTCCAGCATACTAAATTGGCTTTATCCTGGAGTGGTTTTGCTGGCCGAAAAGCTTCTACCATGCCTTGTTCCTCCTCTCTAGCATCAACGTCAGTCGAACTCTCACCTTCCTCTAATTCACTAACTCGGTATCTAGGCATTTCGATTTTCGGATTCGTTACCGGTTGGCGACCACGAACGCCTATGAGAAGTCGGAAAATTTCTTTCCGCGTCATGACACTCGGCTCTGAAGTGTTCCATGCTAGTTATGTACATAGGATACACAACTCTGGCAATGCTCTCTCTCACATTCGCTTTCATAATCTCAATCAACTCAAAATCTGCTATTGGGTGGTTTAACTTGGACCTAAGCATCAACATACAGTGCATAAATAAATCTATGCTTTCATCCGGCCCCTGTAGCCTCTCCAGTTCTCGAACTCGGTCCTCCGACTCTGAAAACGTGTGAAAACCTTGAGTCTTGACATAGAGCCAATACCAGTCGCTAGCAGTGCCGACAACCAAACAATGGAAATCTCGTAACACCTCGCCCCAGGACACCTGATACGCAGCCTGCAAATGTTCAATTCTAAAAATAAAAAGACAGACCCCACTTGAAAACTTGTACCAACTCACCTCTACTCTTAAAATCCTTTCCATGCCCACTGGCAGACCTACTCCTCTCAAACTCGGCAGCCCTCTCTGTATGGATTTGCCTATCTTGACTATTGTTGTTCTCCCCATAAAATTTATCAAATTCGGTGGCGACCTGTTTACATTAGCCACTGCTATGAACAGTGGTGGTAAAGGACCTGTAGGTACAGTTACATGCTCCATGTTCTGTCTCGCCTGCTGATTGGACGTTACGACTTTTTGCTGATAATAACCCGGATCACCTAGACTCTCGGATGTTCCAGCCGCGGCGGCCACCTGCATTAGTTTCTCTCCCCCAATCGCACTGGAACTCGAAGAAGGTAGCGAAACATTGTTTCCTCTTATTTGTAACAGGAGGTCATTCACCTCCTTCATAAAGATCTGCATTTCCTCTTTCACTTGGTGTCGCAACTCTTCAGCCAAACTTCCAAACGAAGCACGATAGGACTCGTGTGCCTGAGCCAACGCCAATTTCTGAAGACATGTGATTTTCTGGTTCCATGTTGTAATTAAAACCTTGTAGTGTCGGTGCGTTCTCCTCTCCTGTTCTTAGAACCGGTCCACCTGCCAAAAGATTCTGCGAATTTGCTCCACTAGTGCTTGCCATCTCCTCTTCAACGTCTTCCACTGATCTAATCGACTCCTTAGGGATCGGCGCAACAGCTCTGCCACTCCCTGACCTGTCCAGCACCATCGGATCTAACTCCGCTGATGTTTCAATTCCTAACTTCGTCGTCCAAGATCTTGTTATTGGACGCCTATTCATCAAATTCAAGCCTAGATTCTTAATATATATTAATCCCGTATCCAAACGTTTTCTTAATTTAAGCCTTTCTGCGCTGTTCATTCTATTCGGGCTAACTCCGAAAGAGAACCCAAAATTTCATATTCTTGTACCACAAAAAAAAACAACTCGCCTACTACCACACTATTACTATTTCTCACTTTCTTATAATTGACTTTCCTTTCTGTTTCTCACAAATAACTTTATCTTTCCTACACAAACAATTCAAATACATTGGGGTGGGCTAAATTATACGATGGATACTATGAGTACGCAATGCGAATATTTCCTATCATTGCTCTTATTACTAAATGCATTATTAAAGTACCTAACATATCCATTTTCCCCTCTTGCCTCAAGTACCACAACGAAATATTTATTAAAAAAAAAAAAGAAAACCTCGCCGGACTAAAAGCCAATTGCAATTACTGATTTTGTAATGCAGCGCTTTGATCACGGCATATGGAAGACTACTCATTATCTTACAGCCTGTATACCAAAACTTAAGATTCATTTGTAATCTCTCCTCTATTGTATTTTAAATTTTCGACGTTCAGTCATTATTATTTCATAAAAAAAAACCATAACTAATTCGGCAAACTATCCATTTTAATCTTAGGAATTTCCAATCCCTTTGTGTCACACATTTCGGATAAGATTATTTGCCAATTTCATCATGTTTGGTCTTCGCGTCTTTGCGAACAAGGCAAATTCCCGTGAGCGCTCCTCTATGGCTACGATTCGTTCTAGCTTGCATTGCTTCTCCAACGGTCCTATAGCTGAACACTCACTAAAGTCCATTGTCCGCTTCCGACACCCTTCCTAACCTTACTTAAATTCATCTCCCTATTTTTAAGACTCTACTCTTTTCTTCCCATGATGCTAATTCCCTACACCATTCCAAAAAAAAAATATGTCTTCGATCTGCATTATTCTCTTCCGGATACCATAATAACAAACTGATACCTTGGAAGTTCTGATTTTATTACTCTTTTTTTTTAATTGGGCGCCATTTGTTACATCCCATCTGCCTGTAACGGCCATTCACTGATATCGGTCTTCCGGCTACGGCTCCTCGGAATCCAGGGATGGACTCGACCCACCAATATTAGGAAGATCGGGGTAACAAAAATATTTATAATTTTTCTTCTTGCGAATTTGCATCCCTCTAAATAAAGGTTGATTATTTACTACCTGGTGAGGTACTCAAGGCGAAGAGCCAAAGTTAGAATGAAATGAATACATTGGAGATCTTCGTTGTTGCTGATCTCCGCTGACCCTGCCTACCAGTGGTTGCAAAATCTACATCCAAACGCAACCCCATTCAATAACTACATATATTGTAACATATTTTGTCTTTTCCTACCTCTAGTACACATCTCAATTCCCTAGCCCACCCACAAAGTATGCTTACCAAATTTTTATAGTAACGTACATTTTAATGAGATTCAGCTTAACCTACCCTAGAATGTTTATAAGGAGGTAAACTTAACATGTATGACTTATATTTAAACGTTTACACACATTTATGCTTTTGATTTTTTTTTTTCTAAAAAAAAATGAGTTTCTTGTATAATTTTAAATCGGAAATGGGGGAGGTGGTGTTAACAGACGAGAGAATATATTGACCCTTAATCGGTCGGAATGAGTAATCTTGGTCCCACAATCCTAGTGTACCTTCCCACCCGAGCGCTCTGGTAAGGGGGCGAACTTCTAGCGAATGGTTGGGCCACTTTTAAATGTCTTTTAGAGTATATTTTTTTTTAGTTAAAATTGCTTTCTCCCTTCTCCAAACTTCAACTCCTCCAGTGTCCGTATTAAATACTAAATATCGTAATACAAAACGAATAATCTTACAAATAATGACATTTAGTATCTATATACGTAATACATGTGGCATTAGATTAACATTTATACATTTAAGTTAATTTAAAAAAAAAAAAAATTCCCTCTTTTTTTTTTTATATATTTGTAAGGCGCATATTTGGCTGACTCTAATATAAACCTCTTGGCGGTATAAATTTAACAAACTCTAAATTATGAAACAGGTTCGCAATCGGGTTGGCTATAAAAAAATTTTGGTTGGCATATGTAGGTCGAAAGCATCCGTTTTACTCTGGTTCGACAATGATTATATGAGAGTATCAGTGCTCCAATACGCTAGCCATGTCCTTTTTTTTTTTTTTTTTTTTTAACTTTCTTTTGTTTGCAAGCACATATTCAACAACAACAAATTGCTTGAAACATTCCGGTAAATTCTTATTTTTTTTTCTTTTGGTGCAGGTTAGGTTGTACCTAACCGCGTATTGGGCCAAGTGCTAAGCGATGCCTTTCTTTTTCTTTTTTGTTTTTTTTTTTCTATACAAATTTAATTACTAAGGCGTGGTACTTATCTTAACAAAACAGACTTCTTTCACCAGTCTCCGTGTTCCCTTACACGCTGCTGTTGCCAAGGTGTGAGTCTCTGCTGCCGTATATCGGGCCAGTCGGGCGGCGACGCTGCCGCGTCATGTACAACAATTAATCCACCGTGCCACTGTCAACTCTGCGACTTAATCCTGCCGGCGTACCCTCAATCTCGCAACTCCCCACTGGAAAAGATCCTCTATTTTTTTTTTTTGCTTTTCCCTGCGTTGCACAAAAAAAATGAATTATTTCCTTTATGTTCAAATTTTTCCCAATTTCGTTTAACCTATGCTCTCTTTAATTCATATTCTTACCTGCGTTCCCGTATTCCAAATTCTCCCAATTAGTTGTTTTTTCCTTCCTTTTTTTTCAAGTGGAAGACCCTTCAATGTCTTTTTTTCCAAAAAAAAAAATATATACAAAAAAAATTCAAAAGATGGTGCGCCTGCCCACAATAGTTGCCAAAGATAAAACAACTCTTTACTCAGACCGAGTCCCTCATCACCCTAGCGGCCATTTTCGCCTACCAAACCGGTTAACCGATACCCGTTGCACCAGTGCTGCCAAAGTGATAAAACCAACTACTCGACATCTCTAACCCTATTCCACCCGGTTTACATCTATGCACGTAACAAGGTGGGAGCTTGTTGAACCATTTGCCTCGTCTAGTTAAGTCGGTCGTGGATCCAGCGACACCACAGTCTCCCAGCGAATGCTTGCCACATATGTCGTACGTTTGCGTCTTCATTGGTAATAGGTTTTAAAACACTGTCTGAACCCAATGGTATGTGGTTGGGTGTAATCGTTTCACCGTCGTTACTTTTCAAGTGATACGAAAAAAGTGGTCTTGAGTTTAGAATGAAATTAATTTCGCAGAAAATGCATTTCAAGTTTTCATTTGTAAAACTCATCGATGGGCAGATGCTCTACATAACCATTTTAACAGACCGTACGAGTGGTTTACATGTTCACCATTTTGGGCGTACTTTTTGTTTTGCTCTGGTTATTTAAATTCGGCTGTTTTTAAACATGCGGCTTAGGCACATCAGACGTTGTTAAGCATGAGCACGCTGAGAGAAAAGTTGTTAGAGGCTTTGTGGCGCAACCGTCGATGCTACAGTTTTTCAAATTAAATGCATGATGGGTGACTTCTGTTTCGCACATTTTACGATTTATCACTTGTGGCTAGTAGGTTCGTTCACTTTTTACTTGCAATATTTCTAAGTGTATTTATTTATTTTTTATTGCAAATTATTTAGCCATGCTCCCATTTTCATAAATCGCGAAAATCATGCTCCGAACTTAACAATTCATTAACCAAACACATGTTTTTGCAAATTGCAACGCTGAGAAACACATTAGAAATGAAACATACAAATTTTTTGCGATTTTGGGAGCACGATTTCATTGAAATTGCAAAACGCAAAAGTAAGTGAAAATGGGAGCATGACTGATTATATAAGAATTTTATTCTTCTAGTTAAATGTTGTTTTAAGAATGTTGGGTTAAGCGCTGAGTAAGGCTAACAATTTGAGAGAGCACGCTGGTTTTGTAGTTTAATTTAGATTTTATTTTGGTGTTTATATTTAATTAAATATAATTTTCTGTTCTTTATTAAATCAAACCGACAAAGAGCGAGCTTAAAAAATTTGTCGCCTTCACTGTCTGTATTTAACTGACCGCAGCAGCAGCTCATTGTCCTATGTAGCCAAAAATTTTGGAATAGATTTTACCGCCTTTTTTATGCATAAGTATCGTTTTAGCATATAGGCATTTCCACAGAAATGCGACATGTCGCGTGCGATAGTGATTAAAAATTAAATAAAAAATAAACTACTTAATATTTTTCAATGAAATAAAATAACATTATTAATATATATCAATTCACAACATTTTAAAATTGGTCGCAGTAAAATATTCCTCCAGGTTTGGCTATAATCGGTGTTTGAACAGTTCGCCTTGAAAGCGACTTCTGTTTTTTGTCTCGTGCGAATGTCTAAGTTTTTGGAATTATTTTGAAAACGAACAGTTGCCCAAAATCAACTTTAACATTATTTATAGAGCTAATCAAAAGCTATAAGTTTCGCCTTTTGTCAAAATAAAATAATGTGTTGGCATATGTTTTTTTTCAATTTGAATGCGTTAGAACGTTTAATTCGACATTAGAGAAATGCCCATATACATAAGTTGCATTATTTGAGTTAGTGGAATAAAATTAATTTAGGAGAATACAAGTAGTTATCACAGAGGGTTTACGCTATACGACGGCAACAGTCAGCTATTTGCCTTTAAATTCAATCTTGGAATGAGTGGCAGCCTTTAGCGAAGACTGTCATAGCCCGTAAGGGTTTCAGATTACTGCGCAAATCTTTTAACGTCCGATAAAGTGCCTCCAGTGATCGTTTGTTCGTTATCGTAAAAATCTATTTTCAGTTCTGTAGTACTTTTGCCATTTCTGATTTTCTGACAATGGCTCTCGTCGGTTTATCTATAGTTTGGAAATTAACGGCAGTTCGACCGCAAAATGAGCTGTTCGTCCTCCTTCTTACAATGTGGCAGCGATCACAGATTATGCTAAAGCCTTGAGCTTGTATCAATGACATTAGGTATGTTTACCCAGTTCAGCAAGCTGTTTCCGCCATCAAACTGCATCTTTGCTGCTAACATATCTTGTGAATGTTTATCGGTGAAATCAATACGTAAACGTACAACTTTTTTAAACTACTAAGGCGAACAAAATAAAAAAAAAATAGTTCCTAGAACCGTTTTTAGTTTTTGAGAGACTAACGCACGCCAATTTATTTTTTTATAGATGTATATATAGGATTTGAGCACAATAGGTACTAGACTTCAACTTGAATACATTCAAAACGACCTTTTTTGTACTCATGATCAATTGAATGAATTGGACATTGGAACAAAGTTGAAATGTGTTCCGATGTGTGAAAAAAGCTGAGAGCATGCCTGTGTTCTCATTCAAACGAAGCGGTGGCGAATTAAAATGCAAGCACATTTGCTCTCCCGACTACATTTCGCAAAAACGATTTGTGTGTGATTGTTGTTGTAGGGAGACGAAATGCGTTTAGTGAGGGTATTGCATAGTGTATTATATATGTACACACTTTGACAAATTTTAGTACGAAGCAAGAAAAAAAAATGATATTCGAATATATTGTTGTAATGCTCCTCACACTTAATGAAAAATTTGTATTCTAATAGAGGCACCCGTGTCTAGTAACCCCTTTATGTTTGATCCGGCGATTACCACCTCTGCATATGGTATATTATCTACTTTTAGTAATGACGCTAAAGAGAGAGAAAATTGCTCCCGCAATTCTCTTCGCTTATAATATTTCAATCGTGACCGCATCTGTTTTTTTGTTACTGATTGCGCTTCCCCTGACTTATCCAAAACATAAACTCTACCTTCACTAATATTCCTTACGCTACGTTCGGGATATTTGTTACCTAACCTATCCACACTATTTATCCTATTTAAGATGCTAAAAACTTCTTCACTCCCTACTAGACTACCTGAACCACTCAACTCTATTTCACTAACGGGGTTTATATTCTTACTGGATTCAATTCCTAGCTTTCTTCGTTGTCCAGTTTCCCGGAGCTTGCCTCCCCCCGACGTGACATGCTCCTCACAACGTTTCCCGGACGACATTTCGGACATTTCGGAAGTACTACACCCTTCAATCCACATTTATAACAAAAAATGCTTCTCTGCGGTGACTCACAGTCGAAATAGTTGTGCCCCGCTACCCTGCAGTTCCAGCATACTAAATTGGCATTATCCTGGAGTGGTTTTGCTGGCCGAAAAGCTTCTACCATGCCTTGTTCCTCCTCTCTAGCATCAACGTCAGTCGAACTCTCACCTTCCTCTAATTCACTAACTCGGTATCTAGGCATTTCGATTTTCGGATTCGTTACCGGTTGGCGACCACGAACGCCTATGAGAAGTCGGAAAATTTCTTTCCGCGTCATGACACTCGGCTCTGAAGTGTTCCATGCTAGTTATGTACATAGGATACACAACTCTGGCAATGCTCTCTCTCACATTCGCTTTCACAATCTCAATCAACTCAAAATCTGCTATTGGGTGGTTTAACTTGGACCTAAGCATCAACATACAGTGCATAAATAAATCTATGCTTTCATCCGGCCCCTGTCGCCTCTCCAGTTCTCGAACTCGGTCCTCCGACTCTGAAAACGTGTGAAAACCTTGAGTCTTGACATAGAGCCAATACCAGTCGCTAGCAGTGCCGACAACCAAACAATGGAAATCTCGTAACACCTCGCCCCAGGACACCTGATACGCAGCCTGCAAATGTTCAATTCTAAAAATAAAAAGACAGACCCCACTTGAAAACTTGTACCAACTCACATCTACTCTTAAAATCCTTTCCATGCCCACTGGCAGACCTACTCCTCTCAAACTCGGCAGCCCTCTCTGTATGGATCTGCCTATCTTGACTATTGTTGTTCTCCCCATAAAATTTATCAAATTCGGTGGCGACCTGTTTACATTAGCCACTGCTATGAACAGTGGTGGTAAAGGACCTGTAGGTACAGTTACATGCTCCATGCTCTGTCTCGCCTGCTGATTGGACGTTACGACTTTTTGCTGATAATAACCCGGATCACCTAGTCTCTCGGATGTTCCAGCCGCGGCGGCCACCTGCATTAGTTTCTCTCCCCCAATCGCACTGGAACTCGAAGAAGGTAGCGAAACATTGTTTCCTCTTATTTGTAACAGGAGGTCATTCACCTCCTTCATAAAGATCTGCATTTCCTCTTTCACTTGGTGTCGCAACTCTTCAGCCAAACTTCCAAACGAAGCACGATAGGACTCGTTTGCCTGAGCCAACGCCAATTTCTGAAGACATGCGATTTTCTGGTTCCATGTTGTAATTAAAACCTTGTAGTGTCGGTGCGTTCTCCTCTCCTGTTCTTAGAACCGGTCCATCTGCCAAAAGATTCTGCGAATTTGCTCCACTAGTGCTTGCCATCTCCTCTTCAACGTCTTCCACTGATCTAATCGACTCCTTAGCGATCGGCGCAACAGCTCTGCCACTCCCTGACCTGTCCAGCACCATCGGATCTAACTCCGCTGATGTCTCAATTCCTAACTTCGTCGTCCAAGATCTTGTTATTGGACGCCTATTCATCAAATTCAAGCCTAGATTCTTAATATATATTAATCCCGTATCCAAACGTTTTCTTAATTTAAGCCTTTCTGCGCTGCTCATTCTATTCGGGCTAACTCCGAAAGAGAACCCAAAATTTCATATTCTTGTACCACAAAAAAAAAACAACTCGCCTACTACCACACTATTACTATTTCTCACTTTCTTATAATTGACTTTCCTTTCTGTTTCTCACAAATAACTTTATCTTTCCTACACAAACAATTCAAATACATTGGGGTGGGCTAAATTATACGATGGATACTATGAGTACGCAATGCGAATATTTCCTATCATTGCTCCCATTACTAAATGCATTATTAAAGTACCTAACATATCCATTTCCCCCTCTTGCCTCAAGTACCAAGTACTGATTTTGTAATGCAGCGCTTTGATCACGGCATATGGAAGACTACTCATTATCTTACAGCCTGTATACCAAAACTTAAGATTCATTTGTAATCTCTCCTCTATTGTATTTTAAATTTTCGACGTTCAGTCATTATTATTTCATAAAAAAAAACCATAACTAATTCGGCAAACTATCCATTTTAATCTTAGGAGTTTCCAATCCCTTTGTGTCACACATTTCGGATAAGATTATTTGCCAATTTCATCATGTTTGGTCTTCGCGTCTTTGCGAACAAGGCAAATTCCCGTGAGCGCTCCTCTATGGCTACGATTCGTTCTAGCTTGCATTGCTTCTCCAACGGTCCTATAGCTGAACACTCACTAAAGTCCATTGTCCGCTTCCGACACCCTTCCTAACCTTACTTAAATTCATCTCCCTATTTTTAAGACTCTACTCTTTTCTTCCCATGATGCTAATTCCCTACACCATTCCAAAAAAAAAATATGTCTTCGATCTGCATTATTCTCTTCCGGATACCATAATAACAAACTGATACCTTGGAAGTTCTGATTTTATTACTCTTTTTTTTTAATTGGGCGCCATTTGTTACATCCCATCTGCCTGTAACGGCCATTCACTGATATCGGTCTTCCGGCTACGGCTCCTCGGAATCCAGGGATGGACTCGACCCACCAATATTAGGAAGATCGGGGTAACAAAAATATTTATAATTTTTCTTCTTGCGAATTTGCATCCCTCTAAATAAAGGTTGATTATTTACTACCTGGTGAGGTACTCAAGGCGAAGAGCCAAAGTTAGAATGAAATGAATACATTGGAGATCTTCGTTGTTGCTGATCTCCGCTGACCCTCCCTACCAGTGGTTGCAAAATCTACATCCAAACGCAACCCCATTCAATAACTACATATATTGTAACATATTTTGTCTTTTCCTACCTCTAGTACACATCTCAATTCCCTAGCCCACCCACAAAGTATGCTTACCAAATTTTTATAGTAACGTACATTTTAATGAGATTCAGCTTAACCTACCCTAGAATGTTTATAAGGAGGTAAACTTAACATGTATGACTTATATTTAAACGTTTACACACATTTATGCTTTTGATTTTTTTTCCAAACAAACTCTAAATTATGAAACAGGTTCGCAATCGGGTTGGCTATAAAAAAATTTTGGTTGGCATATGTAGGTCGAAAGCATCCGTTTTACTCTGGTTCGACAATGATTATATGAGAGTATCAGTGCTCCAATACGCTAGCCATGTCCTTTTTTTTTTTTTTTTTTAACTTTCTTTTGTTTGCAAGCACATATTCAACAACAACAAATTGCTTGAAACATTCCGGTAAATTCTTATTTTTTTTTCTTTTGGTGCAGGTTAGGTTGTACCTAACCGCGTATTGGGCCAAGTGCTAAGCGATGCCTTTCTTTTTCTTTTTTGTTTTTTTTTTTCTATACAAATTTAATTACTAAGGCGTGGTACTTATCTTAACAAAACAGACTTTTTTCACCAGTCTCCGTGTTCCCTTACACGCTGCTGTTGCCAAGGTGTGAGTCTCTGCTGCCGTATATCGGGCCAGTCGGGCGGCGACGCTGCCGCGTCATGTACAACAATTAATCCACCGTGCCACTGTCAACTCTGCGACTTAATCCTGCCGGCGTACCCTCAATCTCGCAACTCCCCACTGGAAAAGATCCTCTATTTTTTTTTTGCTTTTCCCTGCGTTGCACAAAAAAAATGAATTATTTCCTTTATGTTAAAATTTTTCCCAATTTCGTTTAACCTATGCTCTCTTTAATTCATATTCTTACCTGCGTTCCCGTATTCCAAATTCTCCCAATTAGTTGTTTTTTCCTTCCTTTTTTTTCAAGTGGAAGACCCTTCAATGTCTTTTTTTCCAAAAAAAAAAATATATACAAAATAAATTCAAAAGATGGTGCGCCTGCCCACAATAGTTGCCAAAGATAAAACAACTCTTTACTCAGACCGAGTCCCTCATCACCCTAGCGGCCATTTTCGCCTACCAAACCGGTTAACCGATACCCGTTGCACCAGTGCTGCCAAAGTGATAAAACCAACTACTCGACATCTCTAACCCTATTCCACCCGGTTTACATCTATGCACGTAACAAGGTGGGAGCTTGTTGAACCATTTGCCTCGTCTAGTTAAGTCGGTCGTGGATCCAGCGACACCACAGTCTCCCAGCGAATGCTTGCCACATATGTCGTACGTTTGCGTCTTCATTGGTAATAGGTTTTAAAACACTGTCTGAACCCAATGGTATGTGGTTGGGTGTAATCGTTTCACCGTCGTTACTTTTCAAGTGATACGAAAAAAGTGGTCTTGAGTTTAGAATGAAATTAATTTCGCAGAAAATGCATTTCAAGTTTTCATTTGTAAAACTCATCGATGGGCAGATGCTCTACATAACCGTTTTAACAGACCGTACGAGTGGTTTACATGTTCACCATTTTGGGCGTACTTTTTGTTTTGCTCTGGTTATTTAAATTCGGCTGTTTTTAAACATGCGGCTTAGGCACATCAGACGTTGTTAAGCATGAGCACGCTGAGAGAAAAGTTGTTAGAGGCTTTGTGGCGCAACCGTCGATGCTACAGTTTTTCAAATTAAATGCATGATGGGTGACTTCTGTTTCGCACATTTTACGATTTATCACTTGTGGCTAGTAGGTTCGTTAACTTTTTACTTGCAATATTTCTAAGTGTATTTATTTATTTTTTATTGCAAATTATTTAGCCATGCTCCCATTTTCATAAATCGCGAAAATCATGCTCCGAACTTAACAATTCATTAACCAAACACATGTTTTTGCAAATTGCAACGCTGAGAAACACATTAGAAATGAAACATACAAATTTTTTGCGATTTTGGGAGCACGATTTCATTGAAATTGCAAAACGCAAAAGTAAGTGAAAATGGGAGCATGACTGATTATATAAGAATTTTATTCTTCTAGTTAAATGTTGTTTTAAGAATGTTGGGTTAAGCGCTGAGTAAGGCTAACAATTTGAGAGAGCACGCTGGTTTTGTAGTTTAATTTAGATTTTATTTTGGTGTTTATATTTAATTAAATATAATTTTCTGTTCTTTATTAAATCAAACCGACAAAGAGCGAGCTTAAAAAATTTGTCGCCTTCACTGTCTGTATTTAACTGACCGCAGCAGCAGCTCATTGTCCTATGTAGCCAAAAATTTTGGAATAGATTTTACCGCCTTTTTTATGCATAAGTATCGTTTTAGCATATAGGCATTTCCACAGAAATGCGACATGTCGCGTGCGATAGTGATTAAAAATTAAATAAAAAATAAACTACTTAATATTTTTCAATGAAATAAAATAACATTATTAATATATATCAATTCACAACATTTTAAAATTGGTCGCAGTAAAATATTCCTCCAGGTTTGGCTGTAATCGGTGTTTGAACAGTTCGCCTTGAAAGCGACTTCTGTTTTTTGTCTCGTGCGAATGTCTAAGTTTTTGGAATTATTTTGAAAACGAACAGTTGCCCAAAATCAACTTTAACATTATTTATAGAGCTAATCAAAAGCTATAAGTTTCGCCTTTTGTCAAAATAAAATAATGTGTTGGCATATGTTTTTTTTCAATTTGAATGCGTTAGAACGTTTAATTCGACATTAGAGAAATGCCCATATACATAAGTTGCATTATTTGAGTTAGTGGAATAAAATTAATTTAGGAGAATACAAGTAGTTATCACAGAGGGTTTACGCTATACGACGGCAACAGTCAGCTATTTGCCTTTGAATTTTCATGTTCAAATCATCTACGTCCTTATTTTTCGCTTACAATTTGTGATTTGGATAACCAAACATAACTTTTGTAATTTGCACCAATATTTGTAAATTTTTTCGTAATCAATTTATTTTTCGATGTTGTTAATTGACTTAATTAGGTGGTAATATAATGAGGGCAGGGGAAGCTTCAACCAGGTTTTTCCACTGCCAATGTCTAATAATTCCTTATTTTGTTAGCAGCTGTCAATCTTGGAATGAGTGGCAGCCTTTAGCGAAGATTGTCATAGCCCGTAAGGGTTTCAGATTACTGCGCAAATCTTTTAACGTTCGATAAAGTGCCTCCAGTGATCGTTTGTGCGTTATCGTAAAAATCTATTTTCAGTTCTGTAGTACTTTTGCCATTTCTGATTTTCTGACAATGGCTCTCGTCGGTTTATCTATAGTTTGGAAATTAACGGCAGTTCGACCGCAAAATGAGCTGTTCGTCCTCCTTCTTACAATGTGGCAGCGATCACAGATTATGCTAAAGCCTTGAGCTTGTATCAATGACATTAGGTATGTTTACCCAGTTCAGCAAGCTGTTTCCGCCATCAAACTACATCTTTGCTGCTAACATATCTTTTTTAAACTACTAAGGCGAACAAAATAAAAAAAAAATTGTTCCTAGAACCGTTTTTAGTTTTTGAGAGACTAACGCACGCCAATTTATTTTTTTATAGATGTATATATAGGATTTGAGCACAATAGGTACTAGACTTCAACTTGAATACATTCAAAACGACCTTTTTTGTACTCATGATCAATTGAATGAATTGGACATTGGAACTCAGTTGAAATGTGTTCCGATGTGTGAAAAAAGCTGAGAGCATGCCTGTGTTCTCATTCAAACGAAGCGGTAGCGAATTAAAATGCAAGCACATTTGCTCTCCCGACTACATTTCGCAAAAACGATTTGTGTGTGATTGTTGTTGTAGGGAGACGAAATGCGTTTAGTGAGGGTATTGCATAGTGTATTATATATGTACACACTTTGACAAATTTTAGTACGAAGCAAGAAAAAAAAATGATATTCGAATATATTGTTGTAATGCTCCTCACACTTAATGTAAAATTTGTAATTGCCTGAAACTTAGTGAAATAATACATAGTGAGGCCACTTCAGTCATGCGCTCTCAAAAAATAGCTACAGTTGAAAGTGAGTAGCTACACTCAGTATGCGTCTGAACGTCTCTCTCTTCTGCTCATTGTGAGGGTTGCAATACCTTTTATAATTGTACCATGGCCTGAAAGACATAAAAATATTAAAGAGAATGAAAATTCAATTGTGTGTATATTTATTATTTTGTTATTTTTAAAGTAAATTAATAGCTTAGAAATGAACTATTTCTATTATTCGTTTAACTTATATGTTTGTATATGTTTAATGTTTCTTCAGTGGAATGCTTAACATAAATAAATAATTTCAAACTAAAAAAAATTAATCAAATTAAAGGTAATATTCACATTTAAGTTTTATGTTTTGTACTAATGTAATTGTATTTATTTAATACTAAAGTGTAATAACTTAAATTGAACCATTGCTTCTATTGCATTTGAAAGCGCTCTCTCAGATGGTGCTCTAGTTGCAGGTATGGCAAACATGTTGCAGCTTACTTTGTACAGTAATGGGTAAAGATTTTTATTAACATTCCACCATGTAAGGCAATTAAAATCTTTGCTAAATACAACATCATGGCTCAAATATCTTTGTAATTCTTGGTTCACTTCGTCAATGTTACTGTCAATTACAGGAACTTCGATGAAGTCTTCAAATGCATCATCTTCAATATTTGTTGCATTTTGGGGAGATGTTTCAACATTGTTTTCTAAAAATGTTGTCATCATTTCCTTACATTTAGAAATAATACTATTTCTTTCAGTGGTCGAACATTGCAGCAGTTTACAAGTCGGAGGAAATATTAAGCCGGCAATTTGGTGATAATCAGATAGATTTTTGAAAACAGTTGACGTAAGTTGGCTAAGACGAACGGACTTAATCTGTTTTAAAATTTCTATGTCGTTCAATTCAATTAAGCATTTTTTTTTCAATTTATGTAAGTATGGGATACATAAATGAATGGTAGATCTTTTACTTGCCTCAAGTTTTTTCGACAAATCTTCAAATGTTTCCAAAAACCCCAAAATGGATCTTAAAATATTTATATTCATGTTTTCAATTCTACTGGTTTCGTTCTTGGCCATTAAAATATCTGTCACATCAACCCAATTTTCTTCTATTGACTTCAACAAATTGAAAATGGTGTTCCAACGCGTTGGGCTGTGACTTTTTAAAGAATGACCTAAACGCAAATTTGATCCAGATGCTTTGAAATATTTCACTATTTCACTGACTTTATAATGTTTTGTACTGTATTGTGCAGTAAATGGTTTATGCGAATATTTTCGTGTTCACGAAAAGCCGCAATCATATTTGTTCCTCTGTCTGTGACAATGACAGGTTTATCAGCATCAAGATCACATCCAAAATCGTTTAAAATGTGAACCATCTTCTCACGAACATTGAAGCCTAATATGTACAAATAAAAATTATTCTCGTTGACTTAAAATATTTTACTTACCAGTGCAGACATCTCCTTCCATAGATTTTACTGCCAATAAACGGTCAACAAGAACTCCCTCCATTACTTAATGAATCGTGCATGAAATATATGATGACCTTAAAAAATTGTCCGTCCATATGTCGCTGGTAACCGCGTATCCAAAGCATTTATTTTTGCCTATTTCTTCTTTGACTTGGGCAAAGCGAACATCGTACAATTTAGAATTATTGCGCGAAACTGTTGTGGGGTGTGGCAACATTTTACCTATGTCCACGTTTGCACCAAAAGTTGCTCCTACTTTGACCGAAAACTGAACTTATTTTTCTAGGCCAGAATCCTCAACCATTTTGAAAGAAAGGCAATTTTCTACTGCCCATTCAGTAATTATATCGATTCCCTCAAGGAGAACATTTCAAGGAGAACATCAACTGCAGGACCATTGCTCCTTTTAGAGCTATTCATAATGTAGCAATTGCGCTTTACTATGTTCGACGTGCTTCCGGTGAACGTATAAATGCTATAGCAAATTTTACAAGCTACGTATCCAACAACTTTGTCTCAGTTGTTATTATTAATTTTTGCAAAAGTTTCCCACACTTTACTTCGCCCTCTTTTGTTGCTCAAACTGTATTCTCCTTTAAACAGCATTTATTTTATGTTTAGGTTTCCCGATGCAGTTGCAATCGAATCCTAAGCGGAGTTGACCAAAATTGCAAATTTAAAATTTATGCGAGATGCACAACTTTTCCAAACACCGCTTACACATCTTTCCATACAATCGTTGAACACAACAACACGATTAAATAGACAAAACGAACACAACAACAATTAACTAAAACTACTGAAATACACATTAAATATTTACCATTTTTTCATTAGTTTTATTTATGTTTCAAATTATTATCAACTATTTACAGCAACAAAATTTCAATACGTCTTTAACTCGCCTTTATACAAACAAGCCACACAATCAAATGAATGCGATGTTTACAATAACTATTTTTCTTGTTCCTTAGTTTCTTTAAGTCTCTTTTCACATTCAATTCGTTTTGAATTCCGATCGTTTACTACGCGTCGCTCTCTCAAAAAATTATAACTCATTCTCTCTGTGTCTGGTTGCTGCGAGTGAGTACGAAATTCAATGGTACTCTTTTATGCTAAGCAACTGAATGCAGTGCTGCAAATGTCTAATAGGTACGTCTTTATGTTGCATTATCAAAGAAACTCATTGTTGTTCAATTGGCCTGAAAGCGTAAATTTGAAGACATCGGGCGATAAAATGCAATTGGAGAAACGATTTATCTAGTTGTATTCTTAAATGTGATAGCGCAGCATCGTGTATAAGCAGCCAAATAAAACATTGTTGATCCAACCATGAGCCCCAATGGGTATATTTTCCCTAATTAATGCCTGCATTAATTATTCATGTATATTTTCTGCCTATATTAAAAATTATTTTTCTTCTTTTAGTTCGATTGATCATTAAAGCGTTTTTTTTAAACTATATCCAGTTTCCACTTTTTAATTCAATGTAATCATTGAAGCGTGTTTTTCCATTTTTTTTAAACTTTAAATTTTTTTTTTCTTTTTTAAATTTAAAACATATTTATAAGCACTTCTTCCCATCGTTTTATGATTTCTGAAAAGCATATCATGCCGAATGTTGTATTGCCTTACTTACTTAAATGGCCGTCAACCGTCTTGACGTCTTTTGAATGCCAAGTACGGAGAGATCTCCCCATACCTGGTCATTCCAATGAGTGTCCGGTCGTCCTCTATTTCGGCGTCCACCAATCAAGTTTGGGCCCCACATGTAAACCATGCGTGCTCTTTCATCCATTCGAATGAGGTGCATAGGCCAGTGCAGCCGCTGGAATTTTATGCGCTGGACTATGTCAACCTCATCGAATAGCTCGAACATCTCGCGGTTTATACGGGACCTAAAATCATCGCCGACTCCTGCGGAGCATCTTCCTTTCAAAGACTTTCAACGCTGTTTTATCTGACTTAATCACGATCCATGCCTCTGCGCCATACAATAGGGCTGGGAATATCAGCATCTTAAAAAATTTAATTTTTGTCTGTCGAGAGAGGGCTATATTTCTTATTTGCTTGGTTAGCCCAAAAAAGCATCTGTTTGCAAGCGTGATTCTTCGCATTGATCTCTAGGATGACGTTCTTGTTGCTGGTTATCTCGGATCCAAGATAGATAGACAAAGTTTTCTACAACACTAAAGTTGAAATTCTCCATCATCACTGACCGTCCAAGACGATGAGGGAGTCCGAGAAGACACCAAGTACTTCGTCTTGTCCTCATTCACCGCTAGACCCATGAGCCGAGGCTGTTTTTCAATCTCTTGTCTCAACATCATACTTGATTCAAGTTCAACTTAAGACTAAATCTTATGCTATGGACTCATACGTTCCATAGCTACAAAATATTTTGATACGAACTGAAGCGTTCGTATGTACAATGTGAGTGTGTAGCATGCATATAGTAATTCAGCATTATTAAGAAAGCTTAAAAGCGAGACGTAGCTCAGATTGTTTACAATATCAATCTTTGCTGTTCGATGGAAATGCGTGCTAAGCGCATTCCACTAATTGCTTATATATACATATATATATGAGGCATTCTCTGAAAAAAATGCCACTTAAAAAAAAAAGTTCTCCATTTTTTCAGACAATTATGTATCTAGTAGTATATGTGAAAACTAAAAAAAAATATGATTTTAGGTCCGTGTATGGCAGGGTTGCCATACTGTCAGGGGTCAAACTTTTTTGCAACAAAATTTTCGAATCTCCATAACTTTTAAACGAATGAACGGATTTTAAAAAACCAAGAGACTTTTTTGTGCATAATTTCTTAAACTTTAAAACTGTTCATCGTAAAAATTCGATTTCTTTTTAAAATACCTCAAAATGTTCCTTATTTCATCACCTTTCTTCTCCCCAAAGGGCATTTTGGGCCAACAATATTTGTATGAGTTACAAATCAAAAACTAGCGCAGCGCAATAAAATTTCATACAAAAAAGGTAAAACAAATTTTTTTTTATATTTTCTTCAGCGCTACGTTCTGAACTAAAGCAAATGCGTTTGCTTGCATAAAAGTTGCAAATATTTACCGATAGTAGAAAAACAGAAAAAAAATCTAATTTTTTGTATGAAATTTTATTGCGCTGCGCTAGTTTTTAATTTGTAACTCATACAAATATACTATCGTATAATTTTTTAAATTCTATTCTTATTTTTATCTATTAAATATTAAGCTCGATTTAAAGCGGTTTGTAATCTAAATTTATCTTCTTTACCGTAGTCATCAATGTTATACACTGGATCTACATGATCTTGTTTTAAGAAGTTATAAACATTTGGGATCTTACCGAATATTATTTTAAAATAGGGATATTTCGGTTAAAAAAAAGATATTTTAAAAAATCCAAAAAGGTTTGAAAGGGGGAGGGTGCTACTTTCAATTGCCATTCAACGTTTTTAGATAATAACTTTTTTCCTTCCGTCACGTTACCTCAAAAACTGAAAAAAAACGCGTTTTTTTTAATTTTTTTTAGGTTAGGATATCTCGAAAACCTGACGTATAGGAGCAATTTCGAGCACGGATTCGGATTCAGCGCATCAAAAGTATGTCGAGTATGTCAGGTCTGGTCTCTGGGTCTTTTTTCAAATTTTGTTGTCCTGTGTTATTCAATATATGATTTTCAGAACAACCTAATTCAATTAAATCATCCATGTACAAATGCTTGTGCTGGCGTTAAGCCTGCCAATGCTATTGTCATCATTCTTTGGAATGAACCTTTTTTTTAGAGAATGAGGTTATATCTCTTGAGTCTTCATCAAGTTCAATTTGATGAAAACCAGACCTTAAGTCGAGGAATGAGAAAAATTTAGCTCTACCTAATTGATCAAGAACATCATCTATTCTTGGCAATGGAAATTTATCTATTAATTTTTTATTTATCCCTCTATAATCCACAACAAGTCTCCATCTTTTTTCTGTTTTACCTGATAAAGATTTTTTTGGTACTAACAGTGTTGCAGAATTTCAGTAGTTTTGAGAGCAGTCACCTTAATTTGCCGTAGCACAAAAATTACACTTATTTGGTTTAATTCTTCATTTATTGTTTTTATTTAATTATTTGCGCTGATTGCTTTTATTTATATCGTAGAGTTTAAGTTAATATGCGAATTAAAGTTGACACGATGAGTTTGATCGC
>JAWNNP010003054.1:0-11006 GCA_035044805.1 Leucophenga maculata
CGAAGGTAGTTTAGTTTAACACAACATTCTTAATTTAAGTTTTGGAACCAATGACCCAACACGCGAGCAGGTGATCACACCATGATCCTGAGCGCGAATAAGTGCCCGAAGCCATGACCATTCCTTCAACAGATGGCCTCATTGATGGGACAGCTGTTTTAATCAGCTGTTCAAATCGGTAATACGTTCCGATTCAAATCGGTAATACGTTACGATTCAAATCGGTAATACTTTCC
This sequence comes from Leucophenga maculata, assembly GCA_035044805.1. Classification (NCBI taxonomy): domain Eukaryota; kingdom Metazoa; phylum Arthropoda; class Insecta; order Diptera; family Drosophilidae; genus Leucophenga; species Leucophenga maculata. The sequence goes on from JAWNNP010003054.1 coordinate 237, forward strand.
GATTCAGAACCGATAGACTAAAAAACATGACCGGCACACAGTATAAAAGGCGCAACGCAATGCAAATTCAGGCATTCAATTTCGGACAGTAGTCCAGTAAGCATCTACGGGTAAGACGAGTGTGGTGTAGTAAAAGGTAAGCGTTTATGAGTATTAGCCTATGTGGCTAATAGCTTCGCGATCGAATCAATCCGTGAGTGCCGGTTATGAGTATTAGCCTATGTGGCTAATAGCTCCGCGAGTGCCGTTCAAGTATTAGCCTATGTGGCTAATAGTTACGCGTTCGACTAGTTCCGCTTTCAAATAGCTTCGCGATCGAAAATACCCCGCGAGGGACGTTAAGTAAAACACAAGACACGAGACAATACACACCCACACGAGACATGAGACAATACACACACCCACAAGTACACACATGCACACACTCATGCACCCAATTCATCGCTCATGTACAGGCTTACACTCGTTCGTTCACGCTAGCACACTCACGCTTACGCCAACACGCTTATGCTAACACACCCACGCTAGCACGCTCACGCTAGCACGCTTACGCCAACACGCTTACGCTAAGCACGCTTACGCTAGCACGCTTACGCTAGCACGCTTACGCTAACACGCTGCAAAGGGCACTGCATCCTTCAATCAACACGTTGGGCTCAGAGGGATCGCCAAAACAACAAAATTAACACGTAACATTTATAAATAAATTTAATACAAATAATCAAACTGTCTATTCTTTTGAGATTCCACAACATCACAGCAGTAACACTACAAATTTTCTGTAACGAACCTGGACCATCCGGCGAGCTAAACCCCAGCGAGAAATAACTTCGTTACAGTACTTTAATATTTGAATAAAATCGTTTAATGATGAAACTATTGCTTGGCATGTATCAATATAATAGATCCTAGACTCTGGGGAGATATTGTTGTTAAGATTTGAGATTCTCGTAACTTTGACCAGACCCCAGAAATTTCAAAGTTGCAGACAGCCTCTCATTTGGTGTTATTGCATCTCGCATTTACGTATCTTGCCTTTGTATCAAAGGAGTTACAATATAGCTCCTCATAAGTTTTTGCATCCATTCGTAAAAAGTTTTTGTAGTCTGCAGTTTTTTGTAGTCGCATTGACATGCGAAAACTCATCTCTCATTGGCTCACTGTTAAAGAAATCAAATTGCGCACGTACGTCAAAGTGTTCAGAAAGTTAGGCTTAAAAATTGTCAGACTTTACGATGTAATCTTGAGATTTAAATCCGTCTGTATAAACAAACTGATGCTGAGAGTAGTAGTTTTGAAGGATAATAATTGTTGGTGGAATATTGATGGATTTGTAGAGTTTTTAGTATAGTTGTGTAGTTTAATGTTTACTTTTTCTGAATTAAATTGCCAGAAGGGTTGGTTGGGCTGTATTATTTTTATTGGATTGAATGGGGTGTTATTTGATATACAAATTCGAATGGCTCCCGCATTTTATATCATTTTTTCTTATTGCCCTGCTTAGGTAGGGTTTTCTTTTTGAAGTAGCAAATTTGTAGAAAGTACTAAGTTTTTTCCTAATATGATTGTTAAGTAGTCTCGTCTTTATGTAATGGTTGCAATACAGGATTCTACATTAAGATTGCTAGTAGGAGTTGTTCTGAAGCTTCTAGAGCAATTCTTGTTACACTGTTTATAATTGTATTTTATCTACGTGTGTTGTTGCGGCATTGCCATAGAAAACAAGGTCATAGTAAATTTTTGGTATTAGATACTTTTTACGAATTATATAAGTGAATTTAGTAGACGACAGGCATTTTATTATGTCTAATCATTTGCAAAGTGCTTTAATTAAATCTTCTATATGTGAATTTCCCTCGTCATTTTTGTTTATAGTAGGCTCTAATAATTTTAGTTTGTTTACTTGGGGTAATGCGAAAGTATTCGTCGAAATTTAGCTATTACAGCTATGTTTTCTACAAACTTGGATATGTTTACATTTGTTTAGATAGAGTATGGCTCCGGATTGTAGACACAAGTTCTAAATGATGTGAAAAAGACTGTTTAAGTTGACTGAAGATGACTTGCTTTTGTTGTGATTGATTATAATATGGAAATCGTCAGCAAAAGCCTGTGTTCCTTGTTGTTTGCTAGTTTGTTGTATGATATCAAGAATAAAACTACTGAAATGGGTGATCACTGTGGTATTCCATTGTGTAGAGCGTATGGTTCCAAGGTCCTATTTTCTATTCTTTTAGTTGATTTACAATAGAATGCCTTCCTACTCTATCGAAAGCTTTAGAGAAATTCAAGGATATGATCGAGGTGTTGTGGTTTGCAGCAAGGGAACTCGTTGTCTCGTTGTACATATAGTTGGTTATCAGTAATGGATTTACTTTGTTTGAAACCTAATTGATTTGGGTTAATTAACTTATTATTAGTGAGGTACCATCACATTGACGATAGGAGTTCGATCATGATTATTTTCCCTTCAATGAGTTGTGCTGTTGGTGAGGTTGTATTGATTGATAGCAGGGAAACTACCGAGTATTTATTACAACAAATTTCTGATGAAAAGCTAGCATCTTCGGACTCATTTTGCCAGGGCTATCATTTGCCTTTCTGTTATATATTGATTGGAAAATGGATCTTGAATACAGTGGATGTGTTTTGATGGATTTATACCGCAGAAATGTCTGATGTTCGACCAGATTTTAAAGATGGGTGTATTAGGGTTTATTTCTGCTGTAAATTTGGAGGTAGAGGACTGCTTTGAGTACTTAATTTGGTGTTGATATTTTGCATTTGGTTTTAAAAATGCGATTATATTTACTGTGTTTATAATCCTTTTTAAATTTTGCCATGTTATATTTTTTTCTTTTTTGATATCTGAAAGTTGTTTGCTCCACCAAGGGACTTTGTGCGGCAGTCTTGATGTTGACGATTGCGTTATGCTTAGATGAGCAGATTGAAGACTTATTTTGTTTATAGTAGCAGTTTCTTTATTTATATTGTTTGATGTGGGAAGTTTACTGTTTAAACAATCTGTGACCTCATTGAATTTAGGCCCATTTGCTTTGTCTATTTTAAAGAATGAAGTTTTTTAACTGTGTTATTGCAATTATTGAAAAAGAATATGGTTATAGGAAAGTGGTCACTTCCATGAAGGTCATCAGGTATGGACCAAATAGTCTCATTTATGATGTCTCGTTTTGTACGAGAGTTCAATATGTGTGTACGTATTGTGAGTCGTAAAATGTGTTAGAGATTTGTCGTTGAGTAGAATGAGATTTGTGTTTTTTATGAATTTGGCTGATGCGTTGCCTTTTTGGTTGCTTCTATGGGATCCCCGGATCGGTGGATGATGATGGTGGAGTTCCACTTGATCGTCCTGTAGACTATCTTAATGTACGATTTGCCTTGAAGACATTGGTTGAGATATTTCAGTGTTAGATAACGAGGCGGGTTGTATTGTGTTTCGCGTAGGCTGTTTATTTGTGTTGACTCGGTTGTCCAGCGATTGAGGTTGGAGGTTGGTTGAGGTTGCTGCCGTAGTTCTTGTGTTATGGTAGTAGATTTTAGATTTTTGTTGTGTGCTGGTTTTTGTGTGTTTGTCTGGGTTTGTGTATTTGGTTTATTTTTAGGATGCTCCGTTGATGTTAGTACATTTGCAAATGATGTAGTAAGTTCTAGGTTGTGTCTCTGATAGTAAATAGATTTAGCTGTTTTGTGGTCTACGTTATTGTTTGATTTTATTGCTGAAAGTTCAACTTATTGAAGATACTCTAGATCATTAGCAGTATATGAATTACATTTGCAATTAATGCAGCTTTTGTTGTTGGTGCAGAGCTCGGTTTCGTCAGAGTGTTTTTCCTGTGAACAATTTTTGCATGTTTTTTTGCTTTTGCATATTGATGTAGAGTGGCCGAAACGCAGGAAGTTCCTATAGCGTAATGGAGGTGGGTGATATGTATTGTCTGATATTGACCTTTGCATTACCAATCATCAGTTTTTTAGGAAGTTGGTGGGTTGCGAACGATATAATTATACCTATTTCAACCAAATTGTTGTCTTGTTTCTTCAATATTTTGCGGATTTCGGTTACTTTTTGTGGTTTTAACTCAATGAGTATTTCGTTCTCATTTATATGTCGAAGTTCGTTTGAGTAAATTACACCTTTTGAATTAGGCGTTTTGTATACACTTGCAGTAACTGAGCTATTGTGTTTACTAGACATCTGTAGCACTGCATTCAGTTGCTTAGCATAAAAGAGTACCATTGAATTTCGTACTCATTCGCAGCAACCAGACACAGAGAGAATGAGTTCTAATTTTTTGAGAGAGCGATGCGTAGTAAACGATCGGAATTCAAAACGAAATGAATGCGAAAAGAGAGTTAAAGAAATAAAGGAACAAGAAAAACAGTTATTGTACACATCGCATTCATTTGATTGTGTGGCTTGTTTGCATAAAGACGAGTTAAAGACGTATTGAAATTTTGTTGCTGTGAATAGTTGATAATAATTTGAAACATAAATAAAACTAATGAAAAAATGGTAAATATTTAATGTGTATTTCAGTAGTTTTAGTTAATTGTTGTTGTGTTCGTTTTGTCTATTTAATCGTCTTGTTGTGTTCAACGTTTGTATGTGTAAGCGGTGTTTGGAAAAGTTGTGCATATCGCATAAATTTTATATTTGCAATTTTGGTCAACTCCGCTTAGGATTCGATTGCAACTGCATCGGGAAACTTAAACATAAAAGAAATTCTGTTTAAAGGAGAATACAGTTTGAGCAACAAAAGAGGGCGAAGTAAAGTGTGGGAAACTTTTGCAAAAATTAATAATAACAACGGAGAAGAAGTTGTTGGATACGTAGCTTGTAAAATTTGCTATAGCATTTATACGTTCACCGGAAGCACGTCGAATATAGTGAAGCACAAGTGCTACATTATGAATAGCTCTAAAAGGAGCAATGGTCCTTCAGTTGATGTTCGCCTTGAAATAAAAAAAAGAGGGAATCGATATAATTACTGAATGGGCAGTGGAAAATTGCCGTTCTTTCAAAATGGTTGAGGATTCTGGCCTAGAAAAATTAGTACAGTTTTCGGTCAAAGTAGGAGCAACTTTTGGTGCAAACGTGGACATTGGTAAAATGTTGCCACACCCCACAACAATTTCGCGCAATATTTCAAAATTGTACGATGTTCGCTTTGTCCAAGTCAAAGAAGAAATAGGCAAAAATAAATGCTTTGGATACGCGGTTACCAGCGACATATGGACGGACAATTTTTTGAGGTCATCATATATTTCATGCACGATTCATTACGTAATGGAGAGAGTTCTTGTTGACCGTTTATTGGCAGTAAAATCTATGGAAGGATGCCTGCACTGGTAAGTAAAATATTTTAAGTCTTTACAACGAGAATAATTTTTATTTGTACATATTAGGCTTCAATGTTTGGGAGAAGATGGTTCACATTTTAAACGATTTTGGATGTGATCTTGATGCTGATATACCTGTCATTGTCACAGACAGAGGAGCAAATATGATTGAAGCTTTTCGCGAATACGAAAATATTCGATGCATAAGCCATTTACTGCACAATATAGTGCAAAAAATTATAAAGACAGTCCCTGAATTTGCTGAATTAGTAGCTAAATGCAGCAAATTAGTGAAATATTTCAAAGCTTCTGGATCAAATTCGCGTTTAGGTCTTTCTTTAAAAAGTCACAGCCCAACGCGTTGGAATACCATTTTCTATTTGTTGAAGTCAATAGAAGAAAATTGGGTTGATGCGACAGATATTTTAATGGCAAAGAACGAAACCAGTAGAATTGAAAACATTAATATAAATATTTTAAGATCCATTTTGGGGTTTTTGGAAACATTTGAAGATTTGTCGAAAAAACTTGAGGCAAGTAAAAAAGACCTACCATTCATTTATGTATCCCATACTTACATAAATTGAAAAAAAAATGCGTAATTGAATTGAACGACATAGAAATTTTAAAACAGAGTAAGTCCATTTGTCTTAGCCAATTTACTTCAACTGTTTTCAATAATCTATCTGATTATCACCAAATTGCCGTCTTAATATTTCCTCCGACTTGTACACTGTTGCAATGTTCGACCACTGAAAGAAATAGTATTATTTCTAAATGTAAGGAAATAATGACAACATTTTTAGAAAACAATGTTGAATGTGAAAGATTTTAATTGCCTTACATGGTGGAATGTTAATAAAAATCTGTACCCATTACTATACAAAGTAAGCTGCAAAATTTTTGCCATACCTGCAACTAGTGCACCATCTGAGAGAGCGTTTTCAAATGCTAGAAATTTGATAACGGAAAAACGGTGTAAAATTTCCAAAAATCCCAATAAAACAAACAAAATAGTGTTTCTGCATAGCAATAGAAGCAATGATTCAATTTAAGTTATTCAACTTTAGTATTGAGTAAATACAATCACATTAGTACTAAATATAAAATTTAAATATGAATATTACATTTAATTTGATTTAACTATAAGTTTTTCGTTGTTTTTAATTTTTTATTTTTTTTAGTTTGAAATTATTATTTATTTAAGTTAAGCATTCCACTAAAGGAACATTAAACATACACGAACATATACATAAGTTAAAAGAATAATAGAAATAGTTTATTTCTAAGCTATTAATTTACTTTAAATATAACAAAATAATAAATATACACACACAATTGAATTTTTATTCTCTTTAATATTTTTCTGTCTTTCAGGCAATTACAAATTACATTACAACCACATATTCGAATATAATTTTTAGGCCCTGTACCGAAGGTACAAGAGCCTATTGGTTTTGTGCAAATGTATGTAACAGGAAGAACTAATTGTCGGAGACCCCCCAAAGTTACCCCCATTATGGTCAGGAGTGATAGAGGAGTCGATATAGCCATGTCCGTCCGTCTGTGTGAATGAAAGGATCTCGGAAACGGTAATAGATAGAGACTTCGTGTTTTTGCATTCGACTAGGACTGCTCCGGAATTTCACAAGTTTATTTCAAAATTTTGCCACTCCCCCCCCTTCCCCATAAAATCACCCCTTAGGGTAAAAATGTCTTCGGCACAAACAAAATAGAGCACACCAGTATAAAGTTAACGTCCTTCTTAGCCCAAATCAAAAAAGTTCATCAAAATAGGATAATAAATGACGATTTTTTAAGCAATTGAATTTGAACGACCCCCCTTTTCTTTTCATTCATATTCGCGCAGTGAGAAGTGGTCATGTGTTTGGTCATATGCTCGGGAAACATTTAATGTGTTTGTTAGACGACCTGAACTGGTACAGGGCCTCTTACAGTCGGTTACGCCCGACTGAAATTTCCTTACTTGTTTTTTTCTTGCTTCGTACTAAAATTTGTCAAAGTGTGTACATATATAATACACTACGCAATACCCTCACTAAACGCATTTCGTCACCCTACAACAACAATCACACACAAATCGTTTTTGCGAAATGTAGTCGGGAGGGCAAATGTGCTTGCATTTTAATTCGTCACCGCTTCGTTTGAATGAGAAGACAGGCATGCTCTCAGCTTCTTTCACACATCGGAACTCATTTCAACTGAGTTCCAATGTCCAATTCATTCATTTGATCATGAGCACAAAAAATGTCGTTTTGAATGTATTCAAGCTGAAGTCTAGTGTTTACTTTAAATAAGTTACTGGCTTGGTATGCGTTTTTAGTTATAATAAGTGCGCCGGCTCTCGTTTTTTTGACCGACTCAACTTTCCCCCTGCAGGTATAATCAACATTTTTTCTTATAAAAAACTGCGAAACATTTTCAAATGAATTGCTGGTTGTTCTATTTATAACAATAAGTATTGATTCACTTGTTGTTATAGAAAAAATTCTATTTGTCAGGCGGCATCATCATTGTTTTTTGTTGGGCTCAAGCCCAGTTTAACGATAGTTATTTACTTGTTTTTTTTAAATTCCTTTTTGTGTAAATATCTGCGGTTTATTAGCTTGCAATTTATGTTTCTCGGCTATCATCTTCACTTCAGGAATAATGAGAAATGAAACCATCAATAAATTCAGGAGTGTGCCTCAAAACGAATTTCAATCTATTGCTCGATTTGTTGTCTGTATATGAGCTGTTTAACAGAGAGAAGATATTGTCTTTATTGCTGTTTGGTTTTGGTTGGTGAAATAATGGTCAAATGGAATTCAAGAGAGGAAAAGCATGCATTGGCTTGTGAGTATGAAGCATAGAGAATGAGTGTTCTTTCATGAGTAAGAGAAAGATGATATTGTTGTTGTTGGTGCTGTTTGGTTTTGTGCATGGTAATATAACAATAATGAAATAATGACAGTGTTAGATCGCAAAAGGTGATACTGCAAAATATTCTTTAAGATTTAAAACCAAATGTTGGTCAGCTGTAGTTGAAAATCAAGAAGAAAATTGTACACTCGTTTATACTTAATTAAAGTAGCTAAAATTCTTAATTTGGTATAGAAAAAAATTCCTACATTTTTTATAGGAGATTTGAACGTAGATTTTACTAAAAAAAAAAATCATCAGCTTCAGTATAAAATGTTTTTAAAGAAAAATTGTATTTGACCATGGCAACGATAGACGCTATATTTATAAGCTATTTAAACACGGTAGGCACACGAATATTTGTATGTAATTTTAGTTATCATACGCAATTTATAACATTTGTATCACAAAATAATGAAATAAATAAAAAATATTATGGAACACATCTCTATTGACTATTTTGAAACTTGATTTTGTTCAACCGTTTTATTGTAGTTATCGTTTTTTCTTGTCTACAAATAAAATAATTTCATATCCTTCACCCGCAATTACTAAGAAATAATCGAACAGCTTAATGCATTTCATTACTGGATTCTCCTACTTATTGGAAAAATCATTTGCTTTCGTTTGTTTTTATTTTGAAAGATATGGCTGAATTATAAGAAACTATATTTTTTATCTTATCGCCAGAAATATCGATATTGACGATATCGTGAAGTTTTTTTTTTTTTTTAAATTTCGACATGCATATTGGCCATCCGATCTAAGATACCCAACAGCTTAAAACGGTACTAACATTTGAAAAAAAAAAAAAGGACAACCATAAACGTTCATACATGCTTGGTAATGTTTTCTTTTAAATCTTTCAAATCCGCTCCTTTCAATTAAATCAAAGTTTTTGTTGTACCTTTTTCTGATGGCCATTACGTCCATTACATAAGCATTACATAGATATAATTTTTTTCCTTAAATTTTAAGCAGAATCAATTGCTTAACTTTCAAATCAAAAATGAAGAAACTTTAATCGAGCTTATTTAATGTGTGGCAAATTCAAATTTAAAATATACTTACATAAATGGCCTTCAACCGTCTTTCGGTCATGTTCGTATTTAGGAAAGCGCGCCAGCTTCCGTAATCTTGTGAGCGATGGCGCGTTGTTTTGAATACCAAGTACGGAGAGATCTCTCCATACCTGGTCATACCAACGCGTGCCCGGTCGTCCTCTATTTCGGCGTCATCCATTCTTTCATCCATTCGAATGAGGTGAACAGCCCAGCCGCTGGAATTTTATTCGCTGGACTATATCATCCTGAATGAGTAGCTCGTACAGCCCGCGGTTCATATGGGACCTTAACTCGTCGCCGACTCTAATAGGACAAAAAATCCTGCAGAGAATCTTCCTCTCAAAGACTTCCAACGCTGCTTCATCTGACTTAATCACGGTCCATGCCTCAGCGCCATACAATAGGACCGGGAATATCAGCGTCTTATAGCATCTGTTTGCAAGCTTGATTGTTCGCAAGATCTCGAGGCTGACAATGTGGTTGCTGGTTATTTCGGACCTAAAATAGACGAAGCTTTCTACAACATTGAACATTCTCCATCGTCACTGACCGTCCAAGTTCTTCGTCTTGTCCACATGCTTTACCAGTGGATAATGCATTAAATTCCAATGCGAAGTGGATTAATGCACCATAAATTTTCATGTGGAACATTTGTGTTGATTCGCAAGAAAGCGCTTTTTGAAACAAATAATCTACATTTACGTGCAAGCTATTAGCAGAAGTCCACAACACAAACAATACCAGTGTGACACGAGTATCAGTCAACAATTACCACCTCCACTTGTTTGACCATAACAACATGCTTTTGAACGTTTCGTTTCTGTGAACGACGTTTTGTCATTGCCACACAGTTTGGCCCAGTTTTCTTCTCTTTCGCATCATCTGTTTAGGCTTGCGCCACCAGAGACTGTATGATAGCAATCTGCTTGGCTGGAGTTCCCACCTTGGCTAATAAGCTGGATTATATTCCAAAACCACATGATATGCACAAAATTCGAAATTTGGAGTAGGCTCAACAAAAGTGTCACACGTCTCGTTGAGACGAGCTTTTTTTTTTTTTTTACTGTTTTCTACTTTTTTCTTATTTATTGAATCTCCTTTTCTTAGGACTAACAATAATTAACAATAAATTCTTAAATCTAAACTTATAATATGTACTTGCCATCCAGATAGAGGCTAGTAATTTACAGCGGCTCTAAGAATTTAACACTGAGCTTGGGAGGTCATTTCTCCTGAGTCGCGTTGTGTTATTTTGTTGAGTGAGAGCTCTTGCGAGCGGGTTTGGGTGATAGTCGAGTTTTTGAGAATAGTTTCGCTTTGTTCGAGCTATTTCAGACTGCACAGTTGGGATATTCAGATCTCTGTGAATACAATCGTTTCGAATGTACCATGGTGCACCAGTTATTGTTTTAAGAATTTTAGA